>JAQQZX010014501.1:0-15755 GCA_030068355.1 Notoglanidium maculatum | reverse complement strand
CAGGCCAGTCTTGCCCTCAAAACATCTCCAATTATCTATAAAGCCCACACTGTTTTCGGAGCACCACCTGGACAGCCGTACCATAAAGCCCACACTGTTTTCGGAGCACCACCTGGACAGCCGTACCTGGACAGCGACCATAACCTGCTGTAAGCTACATCGCCACGCCGCTTCTTGTTGACTGCTTAATGATGACATAAAATTTTGTGGACCCAGTAGACCCTTATTTACATGATATACGCATATGATACACCTCAATTTATCCTTATATAAGTACATCTAATTTACATGAAACAGGCCTTAATTTATGCCTTAACAAATGTGTTCTGACAGTTAGCTGGTTAACGAAAGCCATCAACAAACTACAGTCATTTAAGTCCCAAGGAGAAAAGGAAACTGAGATGAGCTAGTTATTGGAGGAGTTATTGTGTCTGCATTTGCTAAGATGTTCATATTAGTGTCATCAAAAATATCATAAAAGTTGCTCACTATATGAAAGCTTGAAATAAAATCAACTCCACACAGTTTCAACCATTTTTCAACTTCGTTTGCAGGCAGTCATGGGAACTCTATTTATAGCAAATCATTTTTATTCACACTGGAACACATTGGATAAGTTAGATTTAATTAAAGTTTTAATTATAAATATAACCAGGTTTCCACTGCTCTGCAGCTCTGAATTACAAGAATGTAGTCCTGAGCCTTGTAAAAGGTCCCCCATACTTTTAGTTCAGCTATGCTGGAAGGAATATGTGAAAAGATACAAGATTACATAACTGCATTAAACAAATCCCTTAAAAAATACTAAGAACTGATCTTGTTCTAAAATTGATATTACATATGTGTTAAGAATTTTAATCAGACTCTCAGTAGAGTCACTCTTTTTCTGGGGTCAAATGACATACGAATGACAACATAGTGCTGTATGTAGGTTCTACAACTCCATTAAAACATATCCTATGTAGTGGGAAGCACCAGTTCTAACCACTAAGCACTAAGAGGAAATAATTTGATAGCTAAAATATTAAAATAGGTACATAACAAATCAATATAGTACACTGAAATAACTACTTAAATTATATCATTACCTTCTCAAGTTTTTCTTTGTTTAGTAAAGTGACAGGTTTTTTCTTCCTTCTGGGTTGATGTAATATGAGCAAATGGTATGCTAATGTTAATGTTTGCTCAGTTTATAATTGTTGTTTTATTTAATTGTTGTATTTAATATGCAATTTTAAATTAATCTGTTAGCTCTGCTAAGAATCTTGTTTGAATGTATTATTATAACTAGGTGGATATGATTTCAAACAATAACGAGGAACTCATTACTAATGACTGAAGTGTTACTGTGTTGCTCTTCAATAATTAATGATGATCTGGAACAGTATTACACATAGTTATTCATTAGGATTTTTTATTATTTAATAGAAAATTATATATAAAGAAAAATAAGTATGGTAATGGAGAATATTTGTTACCCACTGCTACATTACAGCCTTTTATCAGTTCTTGACTGACTAAATAAAAAGATCACACTGACCCTGTGCTCCTCTGAGGAGGCCTATTATGACACGCATAAAAATCTACATTTTAGATACTGACATACTGGAATAGGTTTAAGTATATCATAAGTAGTAGATCTCCAGGAGAAATGTATGACTTTGCTATTAGAAATTAATATTGGTGTTGTTAGAAATAAATCTGTAGATATGAAACAGATAGATCATATCATAGATAGTTGTGATATAATATCAAACTAGCTACTAGTTTTGCAGAAGAAATCTAAGTCTAAGTAATTGCTGCTTAAGATGTTATTACTGCACAGCTAATAGTGAACTCCTATTAACTGAGTAATTAACTAGTAGTAGTTAAAAGGAATAAGTGTTGATGAAAAATTACTTGTTCATTTCTGAATTCAATTCTTTGAAATGTTGAACAGTTATTAAAATGTATTACTATTTTAAATGTTTACACTGTTGAAAAATAAGAGCCATTGAATTTCATTGTCAAACACAATCTCAGAAAGCTTCAGTAGGTGTCATTTTTAACAATAATGATCCACATCAGTATTATTTCCAAAGCAGCACCTGCTGTCACCTGCTTAATATATTTAAGATCAATATATTTTCTCCACTTCCAACAGAGACAAACTTCTATATTTGTTTGATCCCAACTTTTGTCAACTTTTTAAATCTCTTACCCAAAAGCTGAAATAAAGCAGCCTTTGCCAATGTTTATTATATTTGATAACCAAAATGCTACTTAGTTAGCGATCTTTCTGCAGTCATTTTGCTTCTTCCCCTGCTCTTCCAGTTGAACTTACACTCGGAAGGCTACACTCATTACACTGAATGACCTCTTACAGGTTTAATTTAACGTGATCAAGTGTGTGTGTGTGTGTGTGCGTGTGTGTGTGTCTGTGTTGATATTTCATTCAACCTGGCCTTATTTTAATTAAAAATGGGGCTATAAAAGGTAACAATAATAATAAATGGACACGCTGCATTTTTTAGTCAGCAAAAATAGTAAGGCCATAATGCAAATAAGTAATTATATCTCATGAGCAATTAAGTCTCATATTTCTTAGATGTTAACGTTTCTCAAAATCTCAAAAAAAGATTTAGTCTAGACAAAGAAGGTCTTTCAAAATGAGAACCCCCTTTGACCCTGAGTTTTTCTAAATGGGTTTAGTGACTAAATATGATTTATATATATTGATTGTGTTTTTCTTAATATTTTAGTTTATCAGATTACTAAATAATTAGTCTAATAAATAAATAAGTTGTGGTTTGTTTGCTCACTCAGTACAGACAGTACACATCAAAAGGAACAAGAAACTGAGGGTAAAAAGAATAAAAACAATAAAGCCACAAAACATGAATTGCACCCTGAAGTGACTTTTTAAGTTCCATCAGCAGCACTGAGCAGAGGACATAGAGAGAGATGATGGTTTTTTAATGTGCTTCAGTAGGTAAGTTCTCCAGTGCTGCTAGTGTTTTTGTCCACTTACCAGCCACAGGATACTTTTGTGGACCTGGACTTAAACTCAACAGTGTTTTATATTGACAGGTCCTACTGATAGTATGTTAGTCCAAGAGTAGGCTAGTTTTTGTGGACCTAATATTGCATGAGGTGCTCCTGTGTTTAGCCCAATCCTATTAAAGGTGCCAAAGGTTAAACCCTATTCCATCCTATTGTTTCAAAAATCTATGTATGTGAGCATTTTTGTTTAGCATCACCTAGTTCTCTCCAAATTCATTAGGATCTATCATGTTTTTTTTTTGTTTTTTTGTTGCCATATTACATATGGTAATTTTGCAATGGACTAGAAGTAAAGGACTTGCATAGTTTTACCTGTAGCTATAAAACACGAAAAAAACATCATTTTTAATTTTCTATCTATGACCTTGAGAACCTTGTATGTCTGCAATCATTAAACATCATAGTTATATTATTATTGACACAATGTCTCCACAGTCTATAATTTGACCTTACATTCAGTTAGATTTGTGCTTGCCTGCACAAAGAAGATGCTGAGTGGATGTTGGCTCACCACGCCATTTCTTACTTTACTGGAGATAAATAAAGGTCACTAAGAGGTTGTTTCATTAAACTCACCACTGACTCGTATGAGGGTGTGCTTATGAGATGTTAATTGTAAAAGTCTGCTAGAGGGTTGTTTCTTGATTTGATTAGTGCTAAAACTCTGGCAATAAATCTTACGTGGGAGGTGTTTTTTATTACTTTTTATCAGTACTTAAAAAGTAATAAAAAAAGAAGTATAGAAGTTTAACTTAGGTTTACCTATGAAAGAAATGTACTAGTCCTTGTTTGTTAATATCTAATTAGCTGTTTTTTTATCTAGTCACGTTTATGCATGTGTTCCTAATTTTCCAAGTGTAGCCAGTTCAAATCACCATGATCTCATGATTGCAAATTAGCAGAAATTAAATTTTATAAGTCCTGAACAGGTCATGTTATGGTCAATTATGCAGTTTTTTTCCCTCTCACATCCATGGTGCTAAAGCTCTGGCATAGGGGAGCATCAGCAATGCAATATATGCCACACAGCAGTTAGCAGTGAAATAAAATGAAACAGGACCACTTTGCTGTCAGCCAATTCTGTCACAGGGTCACTCACTATCACAGCACAACTGCTCCAAGAGAACCATGCAGAGATCAGTAAGATGAGGGTATGAAGTGAAACATTTTATTAAGCTTCTGCTCCTCACATATCCTGGTGATTCCCAACTCCGAGACACTGAGAACCCGTGGGAACATAAGTCAACCCTGAAAAGTGTGCGATTCCCAATATTTTTTATAATGAATAATAGAAGGTAAATAAATGTTGTGATGCAGATACCTCAGCAGTCCATGGTCTAATACTGATCTTGGGTTACTGTCTGTGGAGTTTCTGGTTCTTTGGGTTCCACATACCCCCAAAATATGCCAATAGGTGGATTGGCTACTTTAAATTGCTTCTAGGTGTGGATGAATGTGTGAATGCGTGTGTGTGCATGGTGCTCTTTAATGGATTGGTGTTCCATCCATGCTGTGTTCCTGCTTCAAACCAAGAGTTTCCAGGATTGGCTCCAAATCCACCCCAACCCTGAACATGCAGTTACTGAACATGAATGAACTAACGTTATATAATAAGGTTTCTTTTTGTCTTTTTGCTTTCTTGCTGTTACTAATGGCTCATTCTCTCTCTCTCTCTCTCTCTCTCTCTCTCTCTCTCTCTCTCTCTCTAAATACATTTGATTTAGTTTTATTTTAGAACAGAAGTTAATTTTACAGAAGTAAATTAATAAAACAGTAACAGTCTATACCAAAAAAGAAATATAGCTGTGGGACTGATGGGGGGAAAAGTGTGGTAGAATGGTTGATATCAACCCACTGAAGAATGGACTAAAAGAATGCAATATTTAATAATTAGAAAATTGGTAATTAATTAGAAAAGAGTCCAGTTGAAGAATGCTGATTAGGCATGAGATTTGTCTCATACAAGGCATGGCACAAAGCTTGAAATGTCTTCTCTGATAGCACACAGGATAATAGCGACTTAGCAGCTTCAGGTTTGAAAACAAGCTCATGAAAAAACTTCTAGAATTTCTAAAAATTACTAGCTTTTTTATCTTGCAATAGAAGTGTGCTTAGATTTTTGTGTGCTTTTTAATCTTCCCATTCCAACCCCCCATTTGTTGTTATAATAATCTCCACTCTTTTGGGAAGGCTTTCCTCTGTATGTTGGAGCATGTCTGTGGGGATTTACCACAAGAGCATTAGTGAGGTCAGGGAACTGATGCCCAGTGAGAAGGCCTGGTGCACATCAGCATTGCAGTTCATCCCGTGTTCAGTGGGGTTGAGATCAGGGCCACTTGAGTTTTTCCTCTCCAAACTTGGCAAATTATTTCTTCATGGACTTCACTTTGTGCACAGAAGCTTTGCCATGTTGGAACAGATTTGGGCCTCTTAGGCTACATTCACACTGCCATGCTGAAGTGACTCAAATCTGATATTTTGCCTTAATGTGACACAGATCTGATCTTTTTATGGCTGTGTGGACATGCAAATCTTATCTTTTCCAATCAGATTTGAGTCACTTTCATATGTGGTCTTAAATCTGCAAATCCAATTCGCAGCTATGCGACCTGAATGAGAACGCTTATATCGGAATTCATGTGACTTTTTGCCTGTATGCATGGGTTGAGCACTGAGAACGTCATCATCAGCCAGCATGGTGTTCTGGAGATTTGAGTACCTATCAAGATATGCTACTTAGCGGTTGTATGTTAAATTTAAAGTTAAGATTTTAGGGTTAACTTAAGATTAGGTTAAGGTTAGCTAAAGGTTTTTTTAAGGTTAGGGTTTGGTTAAGGTCTGTGGCTAAAATTGAGTTTATTCTCTGATATTGTCAGCATTTATTCATACTAAAGTAGCATTTTTTGCCAAGCTCGCACAAAAAAAATCAGAACACCGGCAGTTAACACAACAGTGGAGGAGAGCTACAGCTGATGAACTGTTTGCTGTCCTCCAGAGCAAAATGCTATGCATACATTAGCAACTAGCACATCTGTTTTGTCTGTGTTGTTTCACAAATATGTTTTTGTTGTTGGTGACGCAGTACTCGTGCAAGATCGTATCACTGTGCGCATGCGTGCCGTTTCAGAGGACAGGCGTGTTCTCATCAATGTCAGATCCAGGTCACTTTTAATTATGAATGTGAACCATCACGATAAGCAAATCTGATCTGAGCAAAAAAAATGGAATTGCGTAATGAGGCTTGCAGTGTGAACGTAGCCTTAGTTTCAGTGAAGGGAAATTGTAAAGCTACAGCACACAAATAAATCCTAGAAAAGTCTGTGCTTCCATCTTTGTAGCAAACATTTGGGGAAGGCCACCATATTTGTGTGATAGTAAAGTGCCCACAAACGTTTGGCCCTATAGGGCCAATCATTGCAGTGCAACTGATTTCTTTTGTACAGTGTTGTTTTTCTGCAGCAGATAATATTTGTTTCTTGAAAATATTTGTTTCAGGGGCAAAAATATACTCCTCATTTACACTTTACACATGGAAGCATATTACTGGAATTTTTATAATCAAAACATAAATTCATAATTATTAATAGTTATAATTAATAACATTAATTAATAAATACATGCTGCTTTATCCCAGTCAGAACGGTCATGGATCTGGAATCTGGGAACACTAAAGAGTGAAAATACACCAGTCCACTACAATCACGCACACAAATATTCACACACTCATCAACAAATAAGAAATTATTTGGCTTTACAATACCATTTGAAGGTATAAAAAAAAACAGGTTGTTCATACGAAAATGGATCAACAACACAAACTTTCCAGTGGACATTACATGCACACACAATTACAGAATAGCTCTTTCCTCCATTGCTTTGCACATAAACGACAGGAATGATAATGTTGTGAGAACTATTCACCATGCACATAAACAGGAAATTTATGTTTTATTTGAATGTTTTGTTTAAGGTTTTCTTATGTGCTTGTTTTCAAGGATGCTAGTTGACAAGTGAATGCTGAACATGATGGCATTGGCATCTTGAAGGCCATTTTTGCTTTATCATGCATAAAGAAGTTGTTAGGCACAACAAAACTATATGATAAAATCCTGTGTTCAATCTTCTTCTTCCTCTTTCGGCTTATTCCTTGTTCGGAGTCACCACAGTGGATCATCTGTTTGGCTTCATCATCATCAATTTGGCTGGGGTTTTTCCATCAGATGCCCTTCCTGATGCAACCCTCCCAATTCATCCGGGCTTGGGACCGGCACCACAAAACACTAACTGTGCTCCCTAGTGGCTGGGACCATTAACACTCAAAATCATACCTATGGGCAATTTAGAGTAACCAATTAACTTAATTCAACCTGGGTTCAATAAATTATTTAATTTATTGGTAATGATATTCACAATAAACAACTCATCTGCTACTTCTGTGGCTGTTTTAAACAGGCAGGTTTAAGCAACATAACAGGTGGAAATTAGGGGATTCTATGAACAGAACATTGTCTTAAGGTGAAGGTTTTATTGTTTTAAAATGTGGCACATTATTACATAATCCAATTATGTTGATGTGGTCACAGGTGTAGATATATCATGGATTTTACAATGATATTGAACATGCCAGACAATTTGGTTTTAGAAACAAAGCTATATGTTTTATAAAAGTACTTTCTCACTTTTTAATTCATTCATTAAATTATGGTTATATTATTTAATGTATCCTTCAGTACATCCTTCAATAGATAGACAGACAGACAGACAGACAGACAGGTAGATAGATAGATAGATAGATAGATAGATAGATAGATAGATAGATAGATAGAGCAATAATTTATTTCATTATGGTTTTTTGACACCCCAAGGCACTCTCAGGTCTAAAAAGGACCTGTGTCGTTCATTGTTCATACAGGGAATTTGTTTACTTTGCTTTTCGAACAGCCAGTATTTCCGGAGAAATCTGTATTTTTCCTGCTTGGGCCTGAAGTTAGCAAAGCTTTTCACAGCTGTCTTTAAAAGGAAATTTATGCTGATGAATGAACATCTCAGCAATTCACAGAGAAAAAGGGAAGACTCAAGGAAAAAGCAATACAAATGATGTAGGCATTGGGTGGTCTTTGAGCTTTCCATCAAGGAGCACATGAGTTGTGTAGCAGAATCATGCTAATGTGTTCTAATATGTTAATAAATTAATCTTCATCTTGGTGCATTTTTTTTTGCTTCAGAGCACAGCAATTTCTTCTGTGAATGGAAAAGTAGGTCAGTGGTTCGGTGAGCACCTGGCAAACTTCCCAGTAGGAGATTTGTACTGTAAGTGGAGCAGTTTCCGTGGAATTTATTCATTTGTTTTCAAGAAATTATTATTTTTCATTTCTTTTTTACTTTGGGACCAGTACTTCTGTTTGGAACCTGTTTTCTTCACCGCTGCTTCAATCCAACAATATCCCAAATAACAATCCTGACCTTTGTGTTTTACCTGTTATTTTAATTAGTTTCAGTGTCTCTCACTGAATAGTCAGAATTTTTAAATATTATTTGGTCCATTTTTTCAGTTTCAGTTCAGTTTCAGTTTTTCATTATTCAGTCACCATAATTTGCAAATAAATTCTTTAAAAATCAGACAATGTAATTTTCTGGATTTTTTTTTTCTCATTTTGTCTCTCATAGTTGAGGTATACCTTTGATGAAAATTACAGGCCTCTCTCATCTTTTTAATTGGGAGAACTTGCACAATTGGTGGCTGACTAAATACTTTTTGCCCCACTGTAATAGAGAAATTTGTTTGTACTCTTGAAAATGCATTACCTAGCAAACAAGGCAAAGATGCCACTGAGACCAGGGAACAACTCAGAAAAGCCATTTCATGTCAGCATTCCATTGTCACTCTCCTGATGACTAGATAAAGGATAAGCCTAGTCAAAAAAGGGCAGGGTCAAGCACTATTCAGAACTCTATATTTAGGAGAACACTGTTACAGAAGAGGTACCGAATTCAGTAGAATTCATGCCCAACATGGACATCCTCAATTCAGTACCCAGGGTAGAAGAACTCAGCTCAGCACTTGAGGCACTCACATTTTAGCAAAACCCCAGGCAATGACAGCATCCCCATAGAGATACTAATGTATGCCAAATGCCCACTCCTCAGCCACCTCCATCATCTCCTCCCTCTGCTGGAAAGAGGGAGCTGTACCCCAGGACATGATAGATGCCAACATCTATACCCTTTACAAGAACAATGGTGACAAAGGCAACTGCAACAACTATTGCAGCATATCTTTGCTCAGCATTGCGGTAAAACTCTTCGCTCATATGCACCCTGAAGTGACTCCAGGCTCTCGCTGACACAGTCTATCCTGACTCACAGTGCAGGATCAGATCTGTAAGATCCACAGTTGACATGCTGTTCTCAATGAGACAATTGCAGAAGAAATGCAAGGAGCTTGAAAAGCTCCTCTCTCTGACTTTCATCAACCTCAAAAAGGCTTTTGACCTTGTGAGCAGAGACGGTCTGTTTAAGATCCTTGAAAGAATCGGCTGTCCCCCCAAAACTACTGAGCACTGAGAAGTCATTCCAAGGCAACATAAAGAGATTGTTCTCTATAAAAGATCAATGTCTGAGGCAATGTACATCTGCAGCAGAGTAAAAAAAGTCTGTGTACTTGCCCCTACTCTATTTGGCATTTTCTTCACTGTGCTCCTCAAGCAGGAATTCGTCCAATTTACTGAAGGCATCTACCTCCATACCGGATGCAATGGAAAGCTGTTCAACTTGTCAAGGCTGAAGGCAAAAGCCAAGATGCAAACAGTTACTCTAAGAGAATTCCTCTTTGCTGATGATGCTGCAATTTCCATGGATGAAAAACACTGCCACAAAAACTGAAGGACTGTTTCTCCAGGGCATGTAGAGTCTTTAGCTTAACCATCAGTATCAAAAGAATCTGGAGATTAAACACACAGATACAGACACAGAATGTAGGTGTATGCTCAATCCAAATCTAAATCCAAACAATGAGAACAAAACTGTCCTAATATGATCAATAAACTGAAGTGGTCCAGATCACCAGATCCAGGTCTTGATGTGTGGATCTCGTAAGGCATGTCTCTGGTCAGAACAATGGTGCAAGTGACAGCAGTCACCTCAGTGGGTGGTCCATATGCAGCTCAACTATCCATCCTGGTATTCAGGAATTTCACAAGCACTCTGTCACCTGCAACAAAAGGGTGAGTGGAGACTTCTAGTGGTAATGGTAGAGAGAGAGTTTAGCACAGTGGTTATTTAACATATCAATCCAAGAGGCAGTGTACTCTTGCTGCAGAACATTCAGGTCACCTGTAAGGATAGGAGCTGGTTTACCATTAACTCATAGGGTGGCAAAGGGTCTGCTAATAAAATTTTTAAAAAGGAGACAATTTGGTTGTGGAAATGGATGTCTTACAAATTTCACACAATACATCAGGCAGGACGACCCATTATTCTCCATATTCCAGTGTCCTATTCGTTCTTTCAACAATAAGAACTGGAAAGGACCACTATGTGTCTGCAATGTGTCATGTTTAGCAGCTCTGTTAGACACATTAGCATGTGAGGCATACACCTATTACTATATAAGTAATTTTACTGATGTTTGCAACACAAAAATTTGTTAATTAATTGTCTGTTTTACCCCCTTTGGTAGAAAAGGCAGTAAAGATTTTGGTAACACTTCGGGTTGACTAGGATCATGACTTAGAACAGAGGCATACAGTGCACATGAACAAGTTTTCCAAAATGGAGAAGGTGATACTGGGGCACTTTTCACAGCCCATTTAGCAACATAATCAGCCAATTGATGTCAGATAGTTGTTTCCCATCCGAAGTTCTGAAAAAGGCTTGTCTTTAAAAGGATGCACACACGAGTAAGAGCTACCAATTCAGCAGCCTGTGCTGAATTAAAAGGGAGAGAATGAGCCTCAGCATATCACATTCAAAATTAGGCTGCATTTTATCAGGATTGCTTGCATGAGGAGCATTGTCAGGATGACTGACCATTTCCCATAATTAATATTAATTAATGTATTCTTCATCAGCAGAAAAAGACAACTCAGTGTTATTTGCAACACTAATAACTGTTTCTTAGTTTCTTAATAACTTCTTCCAAAGCAACACACTATGGAATAATAGCATTTGCTCTCTACAAGTTTATAGTTAAAACAGTTATTCTTCAGTTCCCTGAATTGGACATAGCTAACATTATAGGATACTAATCACAGGTAACTGAACAGGATTTAAGATCCTTCCTTAAGGAAAATCAACTTTGCCTGTATTTTGTCCTGGATAGGATGTCTCTTAAGGAAACACCACTAAGACAGATACAGTATTTACTACATGGGCAACAGCCAAATTAAATACATCTTTGAATTAGAGAGCCAGACTATACAATACACAACTCAAGCAAGGGCTGAATTTACACAAACAACAAAACAACAAATAACACAAGCAGATGTCAAACTCTCACCCACAGAAATGATAAAAACCAAGGCATCCGAAGAAACTCAACACAGACTGATAGGGATCACCTAAATCCCTTGTAACCTCAATTTAGAACCAGCATAGCATTTAAAGAAACTCTATTTAGACTGAAAGGAATTCATAAATACTTGTAACTATGACAATCCCTGTAACTAAGCAAAATGTCATCAAACTGGGAAAGACAGAAAAAAAATGAAAGTATACTTACCCTTTTTAAAATCCCACTTCTACACCAAATTGTTAGAACAAATCAATCCAAGAGGATCTTGCAAGGTTTGATCTGAGTTCAGTGGGTGAATGTTTCTTGCCTGCATGTATCTAGGCCCAGAATCCGGGGATTGAATACACAGACACAGAATGTACTAGGTGTATGCTTAATCCAAAAATTGTGGCAGCAAAGAGTATATATAGCAGTCTGTGTGTGTGTGTGTGTGTGTGTGTGTGTGTGTGTGTGTGTGTGTGTGTGTGCGTGTGCGCGTGTGTAGGTGTGAAACTAAAGAACAAAGAAACAAGCAAATGGTCTTCAACAGCTGGCAGGGCATGACAGGGTCTAGTGAATCTTACTCAATTGATATGATAATTTAGAAGGACAGGCACAACTGAGACAATGATTACATGAGTTTAAAGTGGGTGTATAGAGAAATGCTATAAGCTAATGTGCAGATTAAGAATTTTATCTAACAGCACACCAAGGTGCAGTTGTACAGGGTTTGCGTGTTGAGCAAATTCATGAATGCCAGTGAGACATGACACTCAAGGATCACCAGGAAAGAAGACTCGATGCCATTCATATGCAATGCCTTAACCGAATACTCTGCATCTCTTGCAAAGACGGGAATGTTCTGTCCCGAGCAAAGATCCCAGCCATGTAGACACTCCTCAAACAGAGACACCTTCACTGGCTTGGTCAAGTGCACCATGGAGGATGGCAGAATAACCAAAATCCTCCTTTATGGACAACTCATTTCATGGAATTGGCCAACAGGGTGGTCAGGGCTGAGGTACAAAGATGTATGTAAACGTGACCTGAAAGCCTCCAACATTGACAGAAACACTTGGGAAGACTCACATAAACACTGAGATACCTGTTGCTCCTATCTTTGAATCTGCATTTCTGAGCTTTGTGACTATTATAATTGTGCTTCTCTTAGATCTGTATGATATAGTGATATAATATTGATACCATGATAAATTGTCACAATACATTTTTCCAATTTAATATTTTTCTGATTATTCAATATCCGATTTTTAATAATCACATACTGATTGGAAACAGATTACTTTAATTTCTCATACAGTGTTAAATATTTTTAATAAATACGAAGTTTATTTTTAAATATGAAAAGAAATACATTTATGTTTTTCAAAGTACCACAGTATTTGAAAAAAAAAACTGCACTGCTTGCAGTTTGTGAGACTACCTATACACAGTATCGTAATACACATCATGTATTGTGGAAATGCCTTTGAGAATCATGATATGATGTTTTTGTTATATCATTCACCTCTAGTTCTGCCAGCTAATCTGGTTTTGACTAAGTATGTCTTAGTTTTACCCAGGATTATGGATTGGCCTACTCTGCCAGTATTCTACAAAAGCCTGAATAAGAAAGTAAGCATGAATGTATGGCTTTTTTTCATAAAAATATCAGATGATCTGGTTTAGCCAGAAAGACCAGAGATTCACTGTTGTTTCTTCCCAAATAGGACGGTTCTCTAAAAAAGACAAATTTGTTTGATTTCTCACATCATGCACAGTAGCAATTTGGCAATTACTAGATTTCCAGATATTTGCAGTGGCACTGCTTATTTGTGGTAAGTTTCCTATGTCAGTGTTAGAGTTTGTATTAATATGCTTTATGCATATAACAAATAATAATTGTGTGCAGGTGCTATTATTTAAATTAGGGGTGTCCAATCTTATCCTCAAAGGGCCAGTGTAGCTGCAGGTTTTCATTCCAACCAAGGAGCTACATCTAAAAGTTAATTAAACCCTATGGTCCACAACCCTGATTTAAGAGGTTTGTAAGACATTTCTATGAATCATCACAAAAAGCAGAGTGCCTAAAACCAACCTACCCCTGGTTGAAAAAAACTGTACAGACTCAAATTGATTTTTGGTAGAAAGCAATATGACCAATATGATATTAACATGTAACCTGTTAACAGCATGCTTTGGATACTGAGCAACATAACAGGCAAAGATTGGGATATTATATGAACAGAACAATGGCTTGAGTGTAATAGCATTATTGTTTTAAAACCTGGTGAACTAATACAGGATACAGATATTGTTATGTGCTCAGAGGTATGATATACAGTAATGTACAAAGTCTTAGACTCCCCCATTTCTTTAGTATAAATTTTGTTTTAGATATTTATTTTATGAATTCTGCATTACTGAGTCAGTACAAAAACAGTTTAGATTTCCAAACATTACATTTTCAAAAAATAATTTGTATTTGAAAAATGATTGTATGTCAGTAAATAAAGCAAAATATTGTGTAAGAGACCACCTTTCAGACAAGTGCAACAAAGTCTCCAGAAGAATTGTTGCAGATTCTCCAAGATGTTCAGTAGAATTTATCAACTCATTTACTTATAAAACTGCACACTGGGATTATAATCTACTGCTTAAGAAAAAAAGCAAAGGGGCGTTACACCAAATATTAACTTTTTTTAGTTTATTACTGTTTATTGCACATTGTAGTATTTTTCTTTTAAGCAGAAAGATTATTTTTAAGTCACCTTAACTTTACATAATTTATCTCCATGTGCCTAAGACTTTGCAAAGTATTGTTTATGGTATATCAATGCTTTTAAAACAGAAACCATCTGTTTTATAATTAGTATTTTTGAATACATTTTAATTTCTCTTAATAATGCACCTCCTAAATGGTTATGTGCTGGTACTTGAAAACCAATGATTCAAATATTTCTAAACAACAAATAGCACAATTTGAAAATTACCTTAGAGAACTCATGCGTCAACACCACTGTAAAGTTGCCAACACATTTAAAGAAGTAAAAGTAATTCACTATCTAAGGGTAGGTGTGATCTATAGACAACATCTTGCAGTATTGAATAATTATGAGCACAGCTATATATTCCCAATACATGACCTTTATTGATCAGTAGTAGCCCTCATGGAGAAGTGTGTCAAATGTTATTTCATGCATAGGTATATATTCACTTGTGAGATACATACATTATAACTTAAAACCCCTTTTGCTATATGAGACTAACTAATGATTATGTAAGTATCAAGCAACACAAAATCAATCAATATGCATAAATAAATACAGAAAGAAAGAAATAGAGATAGAAATATCGGAACAGAGGTCAGTACCAACAGACATTACCAGTTTCTTCCTAGAAAAAAAGTCCAATGCTGCTTTAATTAATCTGAAAAAGCATTCATATTACTTAGCACTTAAGAGATTTTCTTAAAGGCCATGTAAAGCAGTAAAACTGTTCTGAGATTATCATACCACAGAAAAATGTGTTATTAAAGATCTTACAGACATTCCACCTCTCCTGAAGTTTCAGGAGTCTCCCGCATACAGATTGTATACAATATACAAGAAATATTCTTTTGGGAGAGAGAGTGTGAGTGAGCAAGCAAGACATGGCGAGTGAGCAAAACATAGGTTCAGGCAATGGGCTACGGGCTAACCCCCATAGACCATCTGTTTGCTCTGGTGTCCATATGCTGTAGGAGTTGTGCGCAACAAACATAGTACCAGTTTAGACCCAGAGTGGTTTTGCGTGCTAGTGCCACGCAGCCATCTTTGACATGAAGTAAGTTTAATAACTCGCAAATGAGTGGGAGAACCACTGATGCCAATGCGCTCTAATGTTTATAGTTGTAGTGTTAGGGCAAGGGTTATGCTAAATAGATAGCTCCAGTAAACCACCATTTTTGACCCACCCAAAAAAACTGTCTAATTCCATAATTCAGTAATACATAGTGTATGGTACAGGTGGCATGGTGGTGCAGTGGTTAGCACTGTCGCCTCCCAACAAGAAGGTCCTGGGTTCGATCCCCGGGTCACACAGGGTGCCTTTTTGTGCGGAGTTTGCATGTTCTCCCCGTGCATGTGTGGGTTTTCTCTGGGTGCTCCGGTTTCATCCCACAGTCCAAAGACATGCAGATTAGGTCAACTGGCTACTCTAAATTGCCCATAGGTGTGAATGCGAG
>JAQQZX010014346.1:0-15770 GCA_030068355.1 Notoglanidium maculatum | reverse complement strand
TATATATATATATATATATATATATAGAGAGAGAGAGAGAGAGAGAGAGAGAGAGAGAGAGAGAGAGAGAGAGAGAGGTGGCACGTTAGTGTGGTGGTTAGCACTGTTGCCTCACAGCAAGCAGGTCACCCAGGGTGCCTTTCTGTGTGGAGTTTGTACTGTATGTTCTCCCGTGCATGCGTGGGTTTCCTCTGGGTGCGCCGGTTTCCTCCCACAGTCCAAAGACATGCAGATCAGGTCAACTAGCTATTCCAAATTGCCCATAGGTGTGAATGCGAGCGTGTGTGCCTGTTTGTCTGTGTTGGCCCTGTGGAGGACTGGCGACCTGCCCAGGGTGTACCCCGCCTTTCGCCCGAAGTCTGCTGAGATTGGCTCCAGCTTCCCCCGCGACCCAGACAGATAAAGCGGTATAGATAATGGATGGATGGAGATATATATATATATATATATATATATATACTGTATATATATATATATAGATAGATAGATAGATAGATAGATAGAAACAAGAGGCATTTAGAACTTTTAGAACTTAGTCTCCATTTTGTTCAATCTGGTGAATGAGCTTTAAGTTGGAGAACTGAAGTATACCAGGAATAATCATAATAAAAAAAATTGCCAGCATACAGGTAAAAAAGGTAAAGCTGTACCAGCAGTTTCCTACTACTGCTCTTTATAAGACTCTGTCAATGGACTACTGGTTCAAACACTGTTTGGATTATCTGAACCATTATATGTTCATTATATGTTCTTCATGTATGTACAAATTCTGCCAAGGCAAATTCTTTGTACATGTAGATGTACACAGCCAAAAAGGGATTGTGATTCTGATATTGTGCCAGCTTTATGTGTTCCACCATATAATGTACAGATGTCTTAAGGGACTCCCATACACATTTCATCCATGAGCATTAGTCAGTCTGCCTGTCAGTGTGGGTAATGCCTCTTATAATCTCATCTGCTCAATTTGCTACAAACAAAAAAAACATGCATAACAGCGCACACACTGTAAGACATTAATAAAACAAAAAATTCAAAACAACTCAAAAAATATATTTATTCATTTTGTAATACACATAATGAAGGTCCTCTAATCTCCACTGTTATAGTAATAAATATAAATAATTGCAGAACTATTTGCAATTTATTTAATAAAGCCAATTATTATTATTGTTCACTCAGCTTTTTTGACAATGGAGTGGCTGGCTGTTTTACGTCTAGCGCTCCCTATTAGTTATACTGTCATTGTATAGTACATGGCTAGTCCTGTTTGAGTCCCTGCTTGGACTATGCACACAACGTACATCTTCTTAAATGATTAATGGACAAGAGCATACCTTATAATCTGTTTCCTCTCTCTTTCTCTCTCTTGCAATCTTGCAAGACGTTATTCCTGCTGCTTGATGAGATGTCTGCTCTCTGTACCTGCCTGATACACACTGATGTCCTACTTCTGCTTTGAGCCATTTTCACCTGAAAACCACTCACTGTTGCTTTTTGTTTTTGTGTTGACGTGTTTTTTCTTGCCACCACCACCCCTGGCTTGCTCATTAAGGACAAATTTAAATCTATCTATCTCTCTCTCTCACTCTCTTTTATATGTTCATCTTATTATTTTTTACTTATTATTTATTTATATACTTGTTTATTAATTTTACTTTAATTTCATCTTATTAAAAAGATTTTTGTAAAGCTGCTTTGTGACAATGTCCATTGTTAAAATTGTTTTAATAAATAAATACATTTTTAAAAGGTTTGCTGAAGCTGATAAATTCTTACTAGATGATTAAAACATACATATATTTATATACTCAGTGACAAAAAAAGTTAAGCACCCAGATGTAGTTGTGGAAATGAAATGAACCTGCATATGGTGAAAGGTCATGTGACTGTATTTCAATGATTACAATATCAGATTATACGAACAGTCTGGGCACACTGCTGGGTTTCCGGATGGCAGGCACAGATGTCATGGGGTTCTGTAATGCTTGGCACACAGTATTATGATCCTCCCTTGGTGTGGTCTGTCTTGGGTGACCAGAACCTTCACAAAGTGTGTGGGTGCCCTCATGTGACCATTGGTTCCAACATCAGGCCACTGTGACACATGTCCCACATGCCGGGCAATTGCACAATACGACCACCCGGCCCATAATGTGACCCCTATCAAACTCTGTCAAGTGCTGGTAATGCTATGTAATGCTGTCTAATGCGTCTACAAGGCATCCTCTGTGTCTGGTGACTAGATGTGCCAGCTCCTTGCAAATTGAATTATTTACGTATCCATCGCTGGACTGCACATGTACTGAATTACATACAAATAACTTTTTTGTCACTTGCGAGCAGGTATTCAGGGACGACACAAACAAACAATGCTGGAAACAGGGGTTCAACCACGGAGTGCAGTATTTATTCACCCAAATGTCAAGGAAAAATAAAGAAAATGGAAAGAAAAACTAATGCAGTTCACAATACCAGTCCAATAACCAGTATGCAGGAGGTGTGAGGGAGTGTGGGATGAATAAGCTCCCGTGGTGAGCCTGAAGTTAAGGAGCGGCTAGAGTGGAAGTGTGAGAAACAGCAGTGCACAGCAAGACGACAGCTGGGAGGCTCTTCCTCTGGGTGCAGTCCATGGAAAAAAATCCGCTCTCACGGTTAGATTGCAGAGATAAAGACCACACAGAGCACAACACATCAGCTTCTAACCACTATCTTATTCATCTAATCTTCACTGCCACCTCCCCTTTATAGCGCGTCGGCGTCTGCTGGAGGGTAGATGTTTATCATGCTCTCTCACAGACCTTGCTCTGCCTGTTCTGCTTGGCTGGGGAGCTTGTTGCTGGTGTGGCGGAGGCTCAACCTCCCAGCTAACAAGCGACGTCCCAATGACATTCGAGGATGTTCGATTTTGGTCCGCTAGGTAACATTTCATGCAGAACGTTATGAGGACGTTTTGTGGACTTTATGAATGTTCCAGACAGGTCCTATATTGGTTAAATAATGTTACGTTTATCATGTTTGTAGTACATTCAGCGGATGTCTAATTTTGGTCCACTTCATAACGTTAGGTGCCAGTTATTATGAGGATGTTTTTGTGGACTTTCTGAAGGTTACACACAGGTCCTATGAAGGTTTGAAATGACGTTGCATTTATGACATTCAACATAATTTTCATAATGTTTTATAATGTATATAAAAAAATGTTCATTACAAATTGTAACTACAAATTGCGCTGCGTGTAACATCCTAAACTCTGCACCTAGCACCTCATCAAGGGCGTAACTTTGGGTCTACCATTGGGGGGGTTAGGGTTAGGGTTAGGGTTAACCCTAACCCAAGAGAGAAGAGCAAGAGTTTTCTTAGTGACCACTTTAATGCTGTGATTGTAGCTAATTAACAAGCTATATGTCGGACATGCTAGTTAACATCAAAGTTTGCAGTGACTTGCGGTGGAAGACGTCGGGAAATAGGGCAAATATTTCCTTTCCCTTACATTGGAATTATTTGCGCCAAAGGTTTTACATTAAATCTTTCTGATTTTTTTGTAAATGTTTTTGGTAATCCTCAACTCATCATTCCAGTCATAGCCTGCATCATTGTCTTTCGTAACTAGCTCCGAGCTAGCCTACACACATGCACTGTGCACATATAGCAAATAGTGAACGTTCGGCAGAGAAAGAGGGGTTGGGTAATACCAAGTATTCGGCAGGGGGGTGGGTAACATTACCAGATGATTAAACATGCTACTATTTTGCTGGCAAATGAAATGAATAAAGAAAATCAACAAGTTATTAATGCAAGATAATTAATATATTTACTAACTGGAATGATGTGATTATATTGGGGGGGTTATATTGGCTGGATCTGATTTTTGCGGGAGTCATGACCCCCGTAACCCCCGTGCAAATTACGCGCCTGCTCCTCATGCCATTTCCCTACAGTGCCCCTCCCCCACAGTTTCACCTGTTTTAACGATTTCACCACCCAAGTCATCACTGAGAAGTCTAGCGGACCTTTCACAATCCTCAACAAGGTAGGTGATATAATATTAAACATTTTCAGACAAATACAATGTTCCCTGTAATAGTCAAACTATCCTGCTTAAAATAAGTTTACAAAGGTGGATTGTAGCAGCAAATTGGTTTTAACAGGTCTGAGAAAGGAATGTAAGTTGTCAAGAATAAACTGGATTAATGTTAAGTTTGCCTCACCAGAAATTTTTACATAATTTATCATTAAACATTGTGTGTGTGTGTGTGTAAGAGAGAGAGAGAGAGAGAGAGAGAGAGAGAGAAAGAGAGAGAGAGAGAGAGAGCATTTCTGGTAACTTGAATGAGGCCATCTACAGGTTAGCTAGTGATGTTAATGCTAGTTATGTATTTTTTGACAGGTATGTTAGCGGTAAGAGGTTGGTGAATTTCCTTTAAAATACCAGTTTGGATTTATTATAACTGATAGCTACACAATACATGTATATAGTTTTTAACATTTTATTTATTTTTTAAAGGGTAGTTGGCATCAAATACAGTCTGTGTGTGTGTCTTTTGCAAATTGTAGTTGCATGCAGTAAAGCCCATCCTGAAGTGACCAACCTTGTCATAGACAATTTAATTGTTGTGACACTGAAGCACTGTCCGAGTCATGGATTATCTTAGAAGTTATTCACATGTTTTTACGTTGAACAACTTAACACTGTGAACAGTTACAAGAATGCCATTTGGAATTATGTATGGATCAAAACACCTATTCCACTCATGCCCTGTGACAGAGTAAAATATGCAGAGGAATTGATATTACTTTCCATAGCATTGTTCTCACTATTGTTGCATATAACCAAACCTGAAGTGTGATATTCAGCTCTTCAGAACTAAAATTGCTCTCTTTCTGCAGATAGTGGTTCTTGAAAGTTCACTAAGTTCACTAACCCTAACCCTGACCCTAGTTTCCTATATTTCTGCATAAATATGACCTAAAGCCTCAAGGATTTCCAGTTACACAAATAAGATAAAGAAATATTACAACTTTGTTGTTCATTTATTAAGGAGACTGATCCAATATTACATATCTGTGAGTAGCAAAAGTATGTGAAACTACTTTCATATCCTGTTGTGCAGCAATAACTGCAGCTAAATGTTTCAGGTAACTACTGATTTAAGCTAATTCAAGTCAATTTATTTCTATAGTGCTTTTAACAACAGACATTGTCACAAAGTGGCTTTACAGAAGTATATCAATTCAGAATATAAACTTATGAATCTATACATTTATCTATCTATATATCCCTAATGAGCAAGCCTGTTTGATGGTGGCAAGGGAAAACTCCCTGAGACGACATCAGGAAGAAGCTTTGAGAGGAACCAGGCTCAAAAGGGAACCCATCCTTATTTGGGTGGCACTGGATAGTGCAATTACAGCTAACACACTTCTGTAACTGTGTGTTATATAGTCAAAAAGCACTACATAATTACATAATTATTACATTATTATAATTACTGTATTACATATTTAAATATCATTTTTAACATAAGGTCTGTACTGTCTCAGCTGATTCACTGAGGGAGATTTGAACACAAGACTGTTAGTTGTAATTTAAGTCCTTAATTAATTGTAATTTTGCAATTTGTAAATTGTAATTTAAGTAATTAATGTAGCAGAATTGCTCGTCAACAGCAGTCCAACTGCACAGATCTAGATGTATGTTGAGGTAGTTCATATGGTGCCATCCTCAACAGGAACAAGTGGTTTTCAAATGATGGCTCGAACCAGAAATATGATATAAGGATGGATCAGGCAGGTCCGGAAAGAAGGGGGTCACGATCACTGGTATCAACCCTGCAGATCAGCTTGGAGGAATTTTAACCCATTCCTCTGTATAGAACAGCTTTATCTCTGGGATGTTGGTGGGTTTTTTCACATCAACTGCTTGTTTCAGGTCCTTTCTACTGGATTAAAGTCAGGACTTAGGGTCGTTGTCTTGCTGCATGACCCACTTTCTCTTGAGATTCAGTTCACAGACAGATGTCCTGACACTTTCTTTTAGAATTCACTGATATAATTCAGAATTCATTGTTCCATCAATAAAGGCAAGCCATCCTGGCCCAGATGCAGCAAAACAGGCCCAAACCATGATACTACCACTACTACCATTCACAGATAGGATAAGGTTCTTATGCTGGAATGCAGTGTTTTCCTTTCTCTAAAAATAATGCTTTTCATTTAAACCAAAAATTTCTATTTTGGTCTCATCCACAAAACATTCTTCCAATAGCCTTCTGTCTTGTCCACGTGATCTTTAGCAAACTGCAGACGAGCAGCGGCTTTCTCTTGGAACCCTGCCATGCACACCATTGTTGTTAAATGTTCTCCTGATGGTGGACTCATGAACATTAATTGTTCATGTGTTCATGTTCAATTGCCAATGTGAGAGAGGCCATTAGTTGCTTAGAAGTTAACTTTGGTTCCTTTGAGACCTTGATGACTATTAGACGCCTTGGAGTGATCTTTGTCATTCTCCTCTCCTTCAGACGGTAACAATGATCTTGAATTTCCTACATTTGTACTCAATCTGTGACTGTGGATTGGTGGAATCCAAAATCTTTAGAAATGGGTTTGTAACCTTTTTCTGCTGAGCATCAACAACTCTTTTTCTGTGGTGCCATGATACACTTCCACTAACATGTGTTGTGAAGATCAGACTCTGATAGATCCCTAAAATTTTACATGCCAATTAACCATGGTTTCAAGAAGAGTGACTGGCTAAACAGCAATTGCTTCTTGGTGGAAATCTCTGCATGGGTCTTCCCAATGTCATCTGCTAGAGTAAACCTGCATACTGGTCCAGCACAGACATGGTAAATAATGTAGAATAAAATACACTAAGCCACTTTATGTAACTTCTGGGTCATAGCATGCCAAATAATTTAAATAAAATTGTGCATATGCAAAGCATGGGCACATAGCAGACACTGAGAAAAAAGAGGAAAATAAATAAGGAATAATAAAATGTAAAAATAAAATTAAAATGTAAATTAGACTTATTTAGTTTCCTTGTTTACTAGATTTTCTGTTTCAAGCTGAAATCAGGAAAACAAACATCAGTTTTCAATTTTTGGTGCATACAGAAAAATGAAATATTGAAAGTTTTCATATGCCGAAGTTAATAGTATAATTGAATGATCAGATTGTTTATGGACATATTTTAACAGCTAATATTAGCAAATGCAATAAACATAACACTAGGTAATACACAATGGCAACTAACAATGTGTCTCAGGTTTTTCCATTATATGCAATGACTGCAATTACAAATGAAAATGTTATATAATAATGACTAAATAAAGCAGGGAACACAACACTATCAAAGTGCAAGTGCAAGGTTGGATTCAACTCAAACCCCATACGCAAATCAGGCTAGTCATGATGGCCATGGAGTTCTAAGCAGTCGCTTAATATGCTTATGCTTTGGGTTGTCCTGGTGTAGGCTGGTATGACTGAATAAGTCATGGCAGTTTTGCTGGTGTTTTATACATGTCAGTGCTAGGTTAACCCTGCAAATAATGTTCCTGTGGCCAAAAACTAACCATTGATGAATGGATGTACTATAGTCCACCAACAAAGTGTATTTGTAATACAGTGTTTGATTAATGTATTCAGTTTTAGATGCAAATAACTGTATGGGCTGAATAGTAACCGTTTCTTTTGTGTTGTCCTAGAGTGATGCTGCAATGATACCTTTAGAAGAGATGGAACAAGGACCAAGCAACTGAACATTGTGTTGTTTAGAAATTGTTGTTTAAAAGGTTATTTTGCAATTGTTTTAAAAGAGTCGCCCAGGCTTCTTAATGTTCCAGTTAAAGAATGCTCAGAGGTGAGGCATGCATTGGAATTCATATACTGTATGACTTCAGAACTTAATAAATGGTTAATAAAAATGTATTTGCTTTTGTTGTAAAATGTTGAACTGGCTACATATAAGAAACAACAACTTAGTTGTAGCGGTAGATATTCAAATGGTAAGACAAAATACAGTGATATCTTTTAACGTTATTGTATGGAAACATTCAAGAAAGGACATCAAATGTCATCAACTCAGATTAATGAATGATTCAGCGATGGTCTATTGTGATTGTGATGTAATTACATTTACATTTATGTCATTTGGCAGATGCCCATATCCAGAGCAACTTGCATATAGCATAACAACGTTTATGTATCATATATATGTCATATATCATAAAGGCATCATAATGTCATAATTGGCATTACTAGTGCAACATAAGGAATTGACTGTCTGATGTCCTTGCGACGTTCCCCGAACGTCCTCAAAAGTCAGAATAACGTTTATAATTAACGTCATATGGATGTAATTTTGTAGGGTTCTGGGAACGGTACAGAGGATGTTTTTTTGACATCCTTGCAACATCTTTACATCATCATCATGCTGACATGTAAACGTTCCTGAAATAGCATGATGAAATTGTAAAGATGTTGCAAGGACGTCAGGAAAAAAATGTCCACTTCCCAGGACCATGCAAAATTATGTCCATATGATGTTAATTATCCTCACAACGTTTTTACAACCTTATAATATATATATATTGTTACAGGACAGTGCCCATATTTGTATGTTATGTTTACTGTGCTGTCTTGTAGGCAGAGCTTTGGAAGATGGAGCCTCCCCCATGCCATGATGTCACACTAGAGGTGACCAATCCCTGTGCCGAGAAGGAGGAGCTTCAGGTTTTTAAACCAGCTGGCGGGAACCAGAGGAGGAGGGAAGAACAAAGGCGACAGATGGAAGTGGTGTTTGTTGGTTCGCTCGTGCGGTCATTCCCCGAGCGATTATAGATATACCAATATATATATTGTGCCTTGTAGCCTTGTATCATGATAGAAACAGTTTTGCGGTCGCAGTTTGCTGCGCTTCAATTTTGTGTCAATTGGGACTCATTGTAAAAAATGTGTGTGTGTGATATCACGCATGCTGAGCACGGTTCCGTTCCCCAAACAGGTGTGCCGCCGCTGAGTACTAGCCAGGGAAGATCTGGGAGTGCCTATACATTCACACCATGTAGGCTGACCTCTGTTTAGATACACTAGAAAATGGGTGGGCGCAAATTCTTGTATCTTTTGTTTATCGGCTAGGTCAGAACAGCACAGCTAGCCTTTTCATTATTCATTTACTTTCAGCAAGTGTCAAAAGGTTCAGAATAGGTAAGCTTGGTTTTTGTATACTAAGTTCTTTGCTTTGGCACCGCCCATAGCCAGTCTCAGGTCACTTTCACCTGGCATCCTGTATGTTGTCCTGTTTTTCCTGTTTGTTTGTATTCTGGATGTTGGTGGGTAAGCACTGTTCATTGTCACGACAACACAATAAATTATAACATGTTTTGTTGGTATGTTGTTTGTGTACGAGTGTTCTTTCGGGTAGTGTATTTACTCTACCTTTTCCTACACAACTGGTATGTCAATAATGTTACTAGCCCTGATGCCCTAAGCTAGACCCTTGGGTTGTAACAATATATATATTGTGATATATACTGTTGCGACAGAACAAAAGGCACTAAAGGGAGTGGTTAAGGTGAGTAACAGGGAGTTTATTTGTGAGTCTGTGAAGGCGTGAGGTTAAAATACATGCCCTGGGGAAAGTTCGCTCATGGGTGTGGCTGTGGTTGTGCTTCCAGGTCCAGCTGGGGACGGTTCCACATCCAGCTGCGGTCCTGTGTATTGTAGGCGGCGGCGGGGAAAAAGGCAGTCCTCCGTGCGGCGGTGAGCTCCTATTAGGGCGAGTCTGTGGGGGATCTGTGTGAGAGAGAGAGAGAGAGAGTGAGAGAGTCATTACTCCTAGATCCAGTACTCACCCCCGAGCTATGCCGCCGCCTCCATTTTATCCGCTGCCGCTGCAGGCCGGGAATTGGCCGGGAATTGTCCTTCAGCTATGCCAGATTACACAGCCCCGCCTTGCTGGTTAACGGTGTTGGAGTAGTGCGGAACCTCCAGCTTCCCTCGGTGTACTCCAGCGGGTTAGAGCGCTTGCCAGGTCTTGACGATGGGGCTGTGTGGTCCCCGGCGTCACGGTGCCCCCCCCCTTAGCTCCGAGCCATCGGTGTAGCACCAGGAAAGAGAGTCAGCATTGGTGTGCTTCGCCCCGGGCCGGTGCAGCACCTGAAAGGAGAAGACCTGCAGAGAGAGGAACCACCGAGTTAGTTTACTGTTTTTTTTGGTTCATTTGGTGTAACCATTGGAGGGGTGCATGGTCTGTAATGAGAATAAATTGGCGTCCTGTGAGATAATATTGTAGTTCCTCGATGGCCCACTTTATGCCTAGGCCCTCCCTTTCGATACGGGAGTGTCCAGAATGTCCATAAGGCATTGGAATGTCGCCGGGGCTCCATGCAGCCCAAAGGGAAGAACCTGGTACTGCCAGTGGCCAGACCGGGTGCTGAATGCTGTTTTCGGCCGGGAGGCGGGGGTGAGGGGCACCTGCCAGTACCCCTTTGCCAGGTCGAGTGTGGAAATGAACCGGGCCTTCCCAAGACATTCCACGAGTTCGTCCACTCTCGGCATCTGATACCCGTCGAATTCAGAGACCTCGTTGCAGAGACGGAGGCTCCCATCGGGCTTGGGCACCACGACGATTGTGCTGGACCAGGGGCTGATGGACTCCTCAATGATGCCGTCCTGAAGCATGGCAGCGACTTCAGCCTCTATAGCCTGACGCCGGGCTTCCAGCACACTGTAGGGCCGCTGCCTAATGACGACTCCAGGTGACGTCTTAATGTAATGATGGGCCACGTGGGTCCACCCGGGCTCTGCAAAGAATACGTCTCGATGTTGGGCCTCCATCTCTTCCAGATCCTGGCGCTGAGATGGGGAGAGATCTGCTCACTTGTGGGCGGTTTCGGCGGGACCTGGAAGGGGAGAGAGAGACGACAGGAGTGCAGGAACAGGATCTATCCAATGTTTCAGCAGATTGACGTGGTATACCTGTGTCTCAGCTCTCTTAACTGGCTGCTGGAGGTGGTAGTTTACTGGGCCTGCTCGCTCAACCACCGTGTAAGGGCCCTGCCAGCGTGCTAGGAATTTGCACCTTATCCCCCACCTGGAACTCACGGGTTTAGGTTTGGCTGTTATAAATCCGTTGCTTCTCCTGCTGGGCCGCTGCCAGGTGTTCCCGGACAATGGGGCTCACCTTCGCAATCTGCTCCTGCATCTCACCCACATGCTCAATCACGGAGTGAAACGGAGCGTGCTGGGCTTCCCACACCTCTTTAGCAATGTCCAGCAGTCTCCGGGACCGCCGTCCGAACAGGAGCTCGAACGGGGTGGACCCCGTAGAGGCCTGAGGTGTTTCCCGGATGGCAAATAGCAGGTATGGGAGAAGCAGGTCCCAGTTCCGGCCCTCGCCTTCAACGACCCGGCGGAGCATGCGCTTCAGGGTCTGGTTGAATCGCTCCACCAGACCGTCGGTCTGCAGGTGGTAAACAGACGTGCGGAGATGGTGGACATTTAGCAGCTGGCACAGGTCCCACATGAGACAGGAGACAAACGGAGTACCCTGGTCTGTGAGTATATCCTCGGGATTCCCACCCAGCTGAACAGCAGGACCAGCTCTCGGGCGATGTTCGGGGACGTCGTTTTTCTGAATGGGAAGGCCTCTGGGTACCAGGTGGCATAATCCACTAGAACCAGGATATACTCGTGGCCTCGGGCGGACTTAGACAGCGGTCCTACGAGGTCCATCCCCACCCACTCGAAGGGGACTTGATTATTGGGAGGTGGATGACTGGCGCTGGGGCTGGTTTATGGGGGAAGGTCTTCTGGTATGTGGGACAGGCTCGACAGAAGCGCTCTACCGCCACCACTATCCCCGGCCAATGGAACCGATCACGGATCTTCTCCAGGGTATTCCTTGGTCCCAAATGGCATCCCAGCAGGTGGGCATGGGCCAGGTGCATGATTGTCGCTGTCTTTGTCTTGGGGATGATGAGGAGGTCACACGGTTCTCTCCGCCTCTCACTGCGGTAGTATAGCCGTCCTTGTCGGGTGAAGAAATAAGCAGCGGGCAGGAACCGGTCGGGAACATCCTCTTCCTCGTCAATCCGCAGCACCTGGCCCCAGCAGTGCTTTAGCTGCTCGTCCTCTTTCTGTTCCCGGACGAAGTCCCCCTCACAGCTAATCTGCTGACCGACACACAGAAAAGGGTTAGTGTCCAAGGGAAACTCACCTTCTGGGTCGGCCTCTACCGCACAGTCCTCCTCCTCGGCAGCTAGGATGGCTCACGGCACTGCAGCTCCTTCTCTTCTGCCTTCCGTAGCACTTCCGAGAGACCTGGCCAGTCCCAAAGGTCTGCCAGCGGAGCGAGCCGAGAGCACTTCTGGTTGTAACCAGCAACGTGAGATTTGCAAAAGTTCATCTATTTGTGCTCGCGGCTCGCGCTCCTGCCGATATGCCCAGCGGTGAAATGCAGCCGTGGATCAGCTCACCGAGAGCCTGCAGCGCGCTAGGATTTCCTCCTTCAGCCTAGTATACTGCGCAGCTTCTTCCGGCGGAAGGGTGTGGTATGCGCGCTGCGCTTTGCCGGTGAGGAGTGGAGAGAGTAGCCGCGGCCATTCCTCGCGGGGCCATCCCTCCCTCTCCGCGGTCTTCTTGAACAGATTTAAATACACCTCCGTGTCATCGTCCGTGGTCATCTTGCCGAGCAGCCGGAATATATCCTGGCGAAGGCGCCAGGGGGGCTGCTGTGGCAGCGGGGGGCATGCAGAGGGCGACGAGCTCCTGGGCTATCGTGCTAATGCCCTGTGCTAGCTCTCGGTTCATCTGGCCCTGCTCCAGGTTGGCCTCCAATAGCCGCTGGATCAGCGGGCTGATCGCCCCCTCCGTCAGCTGGGGTTGTTCGCCGCTTGCCCGCATTCTCCACCAGTGTGAGCGGAATACTGTTGCAACAGAACAAAAGGCACTAAGGGGAGAGGTTAAGGTGAGTAACAGGGAGTTTATTTGTGAATCCGTGAAGGAGTGAGTGTGAAAAAAATCTGTGCTTGTGTGGTGAAAATACGTGCATTGGGGAAAGTTCGCTCGTGGGTGAGGCTGTGGTCGTGCTTCCGGGTCCAGCTGGAGACGGTTCCACGTCCAGCTGCGGTCCTCTGTAACGGAGGCGGCGGTGGGGAAAAAGGCATTCCTCTGTGCAGTGGTGAGCTCCTCTTAGGGCGAGTCTGTGGGGGATCTGTGTGAGAGAGAGAGAGAGTCATTACTCCTAGGTCCAGTACTCACCCCTGAGCTATGCCGCCGCCTCCGTTTTATCCGCTGCCGCCGTGGGCCGGGAATTGGCCGGGAATTGTCCTCCAGCCGTGCCAGATTACACAGCCCCACCTTGCTGGTTAAAGGTGTCGGAGTGGCGCGGAACCTCCAGCTTCCCTCGGTGTACTTCGGCGGGTTAGAGCGCTTGCAAGGGCTCGACGACGGGGCTGTGAGGTCCCCGGCCTCACAATATAAATATATATATATACAGCAGGTATATGGCTATATTCTGAGGTCATGGGCAAGGATTAGGGTGTGGTCATGGATATGGGGCAGAACTAAGGTCAGATAACTCTTCTCAGGAACAGGTCATCTAATTGTGCTGAAATTTGGTATGATGCATCACTATAATAATCTGTAATTGGAATTTTGATGATGACCTATTTACTTAAAAGCATGGCTGCCATCAGATTTCAGAAGCATTTGACAGGGTTAATTGAGATATTATTATGAAACTTGAACTGTAGGTTCAACCAATTGGTATGAAAAAGTATGGGCCAACTAATATCCAGTCTCCTCAAATTGGCTACTGGTGGTCATAAGTCTTGAAAATTATGGGCATAACTCTTGAAAATTAAGAGCCAAAGAGAAATTTCTTGTTAGAGCTGATTCCTTGGCTCAACCCATTTGAATCATTTAGCCCTGTTGTCTCCATTTTACAATAATTTGCAAAACATGTGAAATGTCTTTTGAGAATTGGTTCCAGTATTTTTGTTCTATTGTCACATATTTGGTGCAATAAAGCTTCATCATTATCTAAAACATGTTGACATTTTCAAAACAGTATGGCCATCACATGCCAATTTACCCAAGTGGGGTGGAACTGGATTACACAAACAGCTGTACTTCATGAATGCTTAAAAGCAATTACACAAAACATGAAATGCATGTATGCCAAAGGATTCTGAGTTGATATACTGAAGTTGGCATTATGCTGAAATAACTATTTTTCAGAAACTAAAGGTCCGTTCATGCTTACAACTTGGTGTGCTGCATCAATTTGGTAAACTGTAACTGGATTTTTAATAACCATAGAATTACTTACAAAACATGGCCATCTTCAGCCAATCAGATTTCAGCATGCAACTATCATTCTCACAACTAACATGAGCTATTGTCATAAAACTTTATAAGTATATTTATGTATGGTCTCGTTATTGTTGTATGTACATGAGCAACAACTGACCACTGGGGACAATGTTCTAAGACCACTTGGACCCTGGAGATTACAGCTTGTGGCTATATTTAGGGCCAGAGCACTGAAGGTGCCAGTTCCCTCCACCAGAAGGCACATGCACCATAGCTGCAAAACCCTATTGTTTCTTTTTTCTTCAAGACTTGACCAATTTCGAGGTGGTTCCCATGGGCGAAAGCATGACATTTGGCACACAAATCAATGCTGTTGACAGTTACTCATGAACCGAGGCTCGGCCCAGGGTGTGGCCCAGTGACTCTGTAACACCACCATATGAAATTGAGGTTGGGTCTGGCATATAGTTTCAAGTACATGTGCCAAATTAGGTAAGCATGTGGATAAGATGAGAGATAAAAAAAATTTGTAACATACACCTTCATAAGCCACACCCAACAGGAAGGTATTTTGGATTTTGTGTGATTTGACATGTTACATTTCAACATACTCCTCCTAGATGGTTCATCAGACTCATGTCAGATTTGGTATACATGATGTCAAGATGTTGATGCAAAGGGATTTTTGATATCTTGCAAGATGTTGAAATGATGGCATGATGAATATATATTTCTCACCATGCAAACAGGAAGTGCATTACAACTTCTCCATGCATTGCTTGATATGGCTCAATCATCACAGGTTATTGTTAATGATGGTTATGATGATATTCACATGCCCAGAATGACATATGGAAGGGATGAATTTGGGTGCCTCTCAACAGATTTTTCAGTCCTTTTGGCAGTTTGGTGAGTGACATGATTTCAACCAATGAAATCCATGACTTGTAGTGTGAGGAGGTGTCTACATCATGACATGTCATGACTAGATGTCAGGCAGCAGCTTTGTAAGAAACATACATTTTCAGTTTTGGTGTTAAGTTGTTGTTAAATGAGGAATGATGGTTGACACGCTGTCCTGATATGCACAAATCAGGAAATGCTTCATGCTCCATGCCATGTTGTTTTTAACTCACTGATATTGGGACACATGCTTAGTTAGCATGCCTTCTGACATCAGTTATAGTCAAGAGCAAACGGGTTCTGAATGGCGTTTAAGAGAAACAGACATTATATTTTGTGGTGTGGTTGTTAGTTTGTTAATGTCAGATATAGAAGTTGATGAACTGGAAAATATTGGATGAGGTGCAGGGAAACTGATTTGAGTCATGGGGTGTTCTAATTTATTCACTTTGAGGTTAATGCACCATATTCAATTCAATTCAATTTTATTTGTATAGCGCTTTTAACAACAGACATTGTCTCAAAGCAGCTTCACAAAAGTA
>JAQQZX010014258.1:0-15776 GCA_030068355.1 Notoglanidium maculatum | reverse complement strand
ACAGAAAGGCACCCTGGGTGACCCGGGGATCGAACCCAGGACCTTCTTGCTGTGAGGCGACAGTGCTAACCACCACCGTGCCGCCCCTGATGGCTAACAAATGTATCAAAATCAAACAATGGGGAATTGTTTATTACTCCAATATTATGGTCAAAAGTTTGTCAAACTACATGTTTTAATTTAGTGTCCTGGAAAGAATGTTAACATTAGCTGACCAGCTAATGTTATCTGATGGCTCTGACTGGTCATGCAAGCAAACTAGTAAGGAGAAATCCATTGCAATATTTAATACAACATTTAAATTATTTATTGAAAATTTTGAACATTTTACTTCCACTTTGCAAAGTGTTTTGACAAATTATTTACAAAAAATTTAGCAATTGACACCAATGGAGTTGGCACAGCTCCATCTTTCAATATAAGATTCCATATAACTTGAAAAGGCAAAGATCCCCAAAGCTTTAGCTTAGCATCCAGGCCTCATCTCAGTGCCAGTCACATGACTAAGCATTGGCTGGGGAATCTTCAAGGACTTCCCCAAAAATCAAATTTCAGCCATTCTTTTTGTATATTATCTTCCATTGGAAGATTATATTGACTCTGGTTTTCTATTCATGCATCCCGGAACAGCACAATTATGCTTTTTCCTCAGCATCTTTGCATGACGTTTTGCTACATAACCTCATATAAATGACTTCACCACATCTTCTTGATTCAGATTGCTTTGGCTGGTCATGTTGATAAGGAGTGTAACATGCACAATGTTATGTACCAGCAACATGCCTATTTTCTTTCTGTGGCCATCAGAGACTGGGAAGGTAACAGCCAACTTTGGATGTCCCAGTATGTCCCCAAGTAAAATCTGCATATCTTATTTAAAAAACAACAGGCAAAAAAATTCATGGCAGGACACCTTTAATAATTTTGTACATGTAAATGTAAAGATGTAATCCTATGCTTAATGGTACTCTTAAAAGGGTGGTGGTGATGGGATTGTAATAATAATAATAATAATAATAATAATAATAATAATAATAATAATAATAATAATAAAATATATATGCAAGCAGCAATGAGGGGGCCAAGCATTCCAACAGGGCAGAGTCACCATGGCAACTTTATCTGATAACATTAAAGGCGTGGTTGTAAGCACTCATAGCAAACTTCATGCCAACTGACCAAAGATTGGGTGTAACTGAGATATGAACTCACGTCCTGTTTGGGTTGTTTGCCTTTCGCTGTAACATTTTTGAAAATCAAAAATGCATCAGAGAACTTTTTTGAGGGCTGTTCTAAAGATGATCTGCACCAGGTTTGTTGAAAATTGGACAAAACATGTTGGTGTTGAAACATTTTGATCAAGTCAAATATGGCAGCCACATCAATTAAGTTGTATAGAAAACATGTTGTCATGTTTCAGGTTTAGGATTTACCAATGTATCAGCATACATAAGCGTCAGGTTATTTCAAGAGAAATACATCAACCGACAGATATTTGCTTATTGCTATGCTTCCTGGATATCAAAAGCTACAATTTCTTTTGCATGTTGCCTGAAGACGTGTTGCCAAGATACACTATATGGACAAAAGTATGTGGACACTTGACCATAACATTTGTATGTGCTCATTGAACAGTAAATTAACAAGACATAAAAAAAAAAGTGCTCCTGAGACCTCTGCCTTCTTTTGCTGGTCGATGCTCGTTGCTGAAACTGTTGGGGGGAAAAGCTGGAAACAGGGAAGGTCACTTACATAGTCATCTGGTACGCAAAGAGAAAATCAAGAAAAGATTTAAACGTTTAAATGATATAAAATTTAAACTAACTTGTCTGGGTGTTCAAGATTTTCCAAAACATCTTCTGTTAAATGAGCAAAAAACATATACAGTAGGTCACGTGAACATATAGGGCATAAAACATAGTGTGAACAATCGACCAACAAATCGGATTTGGTCAGTAAATCGGATTTGGGCAACTTTTGGCTGCTGTGTGAACGTAGCCCAAAGGGGGGGTGGCTCTCTGCCTAACAGCAACATTTCCTAACTTCCGATACTAAAGTATGCGATCAGTGACGAAGCAGGGGATACCGTGTGAAACAGCTCGTCTCGCGCTGGCCACTCTCACTTCGCCCCTCCCCCTCCCGTTCCACCGTAAAGCCTCTCCCACCAGACTCGCCACTAAAATAAGACATATTATTCGCGCCTGCTGAGTGGAGGAACCAGTATGGTTCACCGCAGCGCCGTTTCTCCTCCCTCGGATGACAGATTGGAGCACCGTGTGCACATGAACCGAGGCTAAAGAAAGGGAATAAGCTTCGCTTCTCACAGTTGTGTGTCTGAGCAGGAGTGATGCGCGCGCTAAAAAAATGAAATGCTTCTCCCGGTACCTGCCTTACCTCTTCCGACCCCCGAGCAGCATCCTTTCTTCCAGCTGTCACACTGAAGGTAACATCTCAATAACTATAAAATGTGTACAGTTAGCTGCCTGCGTGTTCCATGCCTTTGTGTGTGGGTGTGTGTGTGTGTGTGTGTGTGTGTGTGCGTGTGTGTGTGTGGGTGTGTGTGTGTGTGTGTGTGTGTGTGTGCGTGTGTGTGTGTGCGTGTGTGTGTGTGTGTGTGTGTGTGTGTGCGTGTGTGCGTGCAAGAAGTGTTGGATTTTTCTGAAAAACAGCACACGCTGCTTGCCTGTGTGTACAGCTAGCTAGCTGTGTGTTTGTGTATATGTCGGCTGTAGCCTAAGTGTAAGAAGCAAGCTAAAAAGCGTGACTTTATCAGTAAATGAAATTGTTACTTGGTGACATGAAAAACTCCAGCGTCATGCTTCCTCCTCCTCATTACATTATTAATGTGCCATCATGTGGTTGAGCACATAGAACGAGTCACACTATCTCATATGAAAAACCCCACACACAGACAGACAGACGTACAGGTAGATAGACAGACAGGTAGATAGACAGACAGGTAGATAGATAGATAGATAGATGACCAATGGAATTAGTTACAGCATAAAAATCGACATAAACATAGGTATAGACACCTAGATTTTCCATATTTCAGTGTTTCTTGAAGCCTATATGTTTGGCTTCAAGAAACACTGATACACAAGTATGGAAGAAATCCTGCTGTTTACCATGACTCACTACATCTCCAGACCTGATATGAAGTAATCAGATATAGGTCGTGTCGAATCAAACAGAACCAGGAAAGTGGTTGCAGGACCATCTCAGATTTTGTTCAAAGTTTGTCTGTATAGTGTTTTGGTCCCAAAACAAAGGCCTGTAAAAATAATTTGTTCAATTCCAATATTTTATGTCTCAACACCTAATCTGGGAATCCATGTTTGGGCATTAATGTCTAAAATTGATTATTCCTGGCTTCACTAAGCTTTGTAGGATGGCAGACAAAAATGTTGTCAGTATGACTGAACCATTAAAAGTTTGTACTGAATGCTCAGTGATTTTCTATAAGATTTGGGGGAAAAGTGCAAAATTCCTAAATGAGAGTGAAATTAAGGGTATTATAAATCCTTTGTTTTCACCAACTGGTATCAATCATTATTTATTTTAATATTCTTTTATTAATTTTATGCCAGTATTTGAGGTCTCTATCACTATGCACCTGTGTGTGGTGCATCATGAAGCACAAAATACAACTCCGGACTGTTGAGCACCTGAAGTAAACATACACCTGTCCCAACTGTTTTGGAATGTGTTGCAGGCATCAAATTCAATATGAGTGTATATTTATATAAAAAAAAAACAATAAAGTTGATCAAATTAAACAGTAAATATCTTGTCTTTGTTTATTCAATTGAATATAGGTCACAAAGGAATTTTGGAATTGGGGTTGTATTTCCATATACATTTTCAGGTGATATACTGTATTTTCTTATGAACATGGCTGAAAAATGCTACCACACCTTGTTTTATTCTTAATATCTTCATGTCCATTGGTGACAGAGACTTCAATATATGCACATTTAGTGTACAAAGTACAGTACCCTAATATCACTCTCATTTAGGAATTTTGCACTTTCCCCCCACTTTTGTTTAATAATTTTGCACTTTTTTTCCAAATCTAGAGTTTAATAAAAATAAAATGGCATGCAGTATAGGCTTTTAATGGCATACAGAAAACATGTTTATCTTATATGCTACAAAGTTTGGTGAGGCTAGGAATAATACTTGTCAAGATATTAGTGTCCATACATGGCTTCCAACATCTAAAAGTATTCAGAGGATGTGACAGAAGTTAGAGGCAGTTCTAAAGGCAAAATTCAAGTCATTAGAATTTTAATATAATATTATTATATCTTATTATTATTATATATATAATATTATAATACATCTAATAATTTATAATTATAAATATACATTTATAATACATTTATAATAATAATTAGATATTATGATTTAATATAATTTTAAATATGACATAATTTGTTTTGTACTTAATACCTTAAACATATTTTATTTGGCCACCTTTGTTACATAATAATATCATTTTACTTCATTACTTGTTAAGTCTGTTAGGGTTGAACATCTGTCAACCCTAACATATTAAATGCACTGTTGCTATAAATATAATTTCTTGTCATCTTAAGTTTGTTATAAATGTAGTCAGTTGTAGATGGCTAAATATAAGTAAGATAGTTTATAGATAATAGTTAATAATTAATAGATAAGAGTGAATAGATAGACAGATAGACACAAATGTACACATGCTAGTGAATGCTTTTAAGAACATCACATAAAAAATGGCCTCTTTGTTGGGCAATTTACAAGTGCAACATGTTTAATTTGTACAATACTTGATAATGACAAGGATAATCACTAAAAGTAAAACGAGTAATGAAGTAAAATGTTCACAGTGTAATGTTATTAGTGTAATGTAGTTTTAACCTTATTACACTCAGTCTCACTTGGGGACAGTTTAACTTATTCAGGGGTGAAATGCTCTCAGTTTTCCTCTAAATGAAGCAGGTTCCAATTTGGTAGCAGTTGGAATTAGGGGTGGGTGATATGACAAAGAAATACTATATGATTTTCAAAGGCAAAGGCATTTCAACAACACACAATAATGTATCTTGATTCATATGTGTGCCCACCAACTGGCAACAATATAGTTGTGCTGCATTTAAAAAAAACTGTTATAAATAATAATGCATTTGTGCATAATTAATAAACAATTTGTAATTTTTTTTATTATGTTTAAATATAATATTTTTTATTTATAAAATTATAAAAATTATCTTATTATTTATAACTTTAAAGGCACACAGTTTAGGTTTTAGGGGGATGTATTAGCAAAAATGTAATATTCATATGTATATTTTCATTAGTGTATAGTTACCTCTGATTATGAGTTGTTGTGATTGGTAACCTTAGAATGAGCCCTTTATATCTATGTAGGGAGCAGGTTCTCAGTCACAGAGCTGCCATGTTGTGCCGCTACAGTAGCACAGAACTGGCAAACATTTAGAGAGAGCCTTTTTACAAGGGGCATCATGAATCCAGATGGATGCACTAGAAGAAAGATGAAGAAAAGGAAAGTAAGACAAATAAAAAGAAATCAGAGGAATCAGTGTTTATTGGTGCTGGCTAACAAGTTTGAAAACCCAAATTTTGATAAATGGAGGATCATATGCATTATTTAGCACAGAAAAAGCAGGGAAGTGTTAATGTAGGTACTTGGAAGTTTACAGAGTCAGGAATGAGCCTGTCTCTGACTTCTTTGCTTGGTTGACTGACAGGTTAAGGCCTTTAACAATATTTTAAATTTGCCTAGATTAGGTTCCTGTGACCTTGGAGAAGAAATATATTGCCAGATGTTACACTCATTCATTCGCTAACTGCTTTATCCTGGTCCAGGTCAGAGTGAATCCAGAGCAGGAACACTAGGAGGAACACACCGAATCCATTTCAGGGCACCCACATACCTGTATAGTCACACACTCAGTCTCTCTTCAGGGCACATTAACATAGTCAGTCCACCTAGAGGAAACCCTTGTGAACATGTGGAGGAGGTATAACTTGTCACACACAGTAACCTGAGCTCAGGATTGACTCTTGCTGCTAGGAGTTGTGTGGCAGAAACATGTCCTAATGCACTACAATGCTGTTACAGGTTTTACATAGCATGATCACTGAATTAAAATAACCATTTTGTATCCATTTGTACAAATTATGTAATGAGCAGAATGTATTGTATAGTGAGTTATGGATGGGAGGCCAGACTTTTTATACATTGTTTGTTGTCAGCAGGTAACTTTTATATCAGCCATAAAAAGTAAGATGGTGTTTTTGAGAAGCTGCTTGGATGTGTCCACTAGAGGCATTTATTCATTTATATTTTATGACCTTTGACGAAATATGATGGACAGTCCAAATGAGGACATGACAAAGTGAGGAAGAGAAACAGCAATAATATAAATCACATTTCTTCTGTGGGACATCACCCCATTAAATCAAAATGATCGGTTTACCAATTTGAAATGGCTAATAAAGTAAGAGTGCAAAAAGATAAACAAAGCAGACCAAAGACAAAATTATACATAAAGGGGCAAAAATTTACATACACCCACTTATTATTTCAGTGGTGGTGAAAGTTCCAAAATGTCTTTTAGTTGCCAAGGCCAAAGTATCATAATTTTCTGTTTAGTATCATGATTGACTACAGCTTGTAGCTTCATTGTGTACAACATAAAAAGGGTTTGTTTGACAGCACTCTTTGGCTTGACCAACACACAGTATAGTGGGAAAGTGCACAGAGCTCAGTGCAGATCTGGGAAAGAGGATCACAAATTTACACAACAAGAAATCATTGGGAGGTGTAGCCCGTTTACCAAGCCACTTTGCAGGAAGAACATCCAAACTGCCAACATTAACTGAGAGCAAATTGATTTCGATGGTCAGGAACAACCCAGGAACCGTACAGGCAATAGCCAAGAATTGGAAGCTATTGGAACACTGTCTACCTTCAAGTAAGTTTTACATTGTCATAGACTGAGAGGCTGCTACCTAAGAAAGAAGCCCCTGCTACAAAACTGACACCTTCAAGCAAAACTAAAGTTTGGAGCTGACCACATGGTCTTCTGGAGCAAAGTTTTATGGTCAGATGATAAAGTGCACTGTACCAGCAGTTAAGCATGGTGGTGGCAGCATGCTCTGTGGCTGTTTTGCTGTCAGAGGAACTGGTGCATAGCACAAAGTGGATGGAATAATGAAGAAACTCAGAATTCTTCAGGATAGCCTCAAACCATTAGCTACATGATTGAAACTTTGACACAATTGAGTGCTCCAGCAGGACAATGACCCCAAGCACACATCAAAGCTGGTTGGTATACCAAATCAGGCTAACATTAACCTTAAAAGTCCTGACCTCTGTCCTATTGAAAATATGTGGAGTGTGCTTAAATGTTGGGTCCATGCAGGAAACTACCTATTCTGCCAAGAAGAGTGGTCAAATATCCAATCAGCATTCTGCCAGAAGCTTGTTGATGGCTACCAAAAGCATCTGGTCAAGGTGAAACTTTGAAAAGGTGAAAGCTAAGGGACAGTTAACCAAATATTAGGTGTGCTGTATGTATATATTTGAACCTGTATGTATTATTTTGATCATGTTTTAATTTAAGAAAACCCAAAATAAATTTAAACTTTTTTTCTATCAAAGATGTATGTTGTATAATCATTCTGCCACAGAAAAAGAACCATTCAAAGAAATCATGGAAAGCCCATTATTGCCATGATATGCATGTCCATGTATGTTAACTTCTGACTGCAAGTGTATATAGTGTGTATATAGTGTGTATAAATTAATATATAAATGATTGATTGACCCATTATTTTTGATACATTTTTTAAATTCAAATTTAAATTATACACTTATATGTGTGCTTTCCAGTTCATTCACTTGGCCTTCTGTCACAAACCCGGGCGGAATTCATCGGATACGAATGCAGCATTTTAATAATGTTCTTTACACACCCTGAGCACTAAACTTAAGAAAACAAAGAACATGAACAAGGGCTATGGTATGAACTTTTCTAAATGGAACATGAGCCTGAGCACCACCAAAATAATGCAAGAGCAAGAACTGAAGGCACAGGAACTTAAGTAGCATGGCCAATTAACATAAATGCAAAACAGGTGAAATCAATATGTGAGTCCAAAAGTCCACAAACGTGACCCGATAACACCTTCCGTTTTATGTGACCTGGAATACTAGATTTCGGAGACCACAAAGGGACAGGATGGAATATGGTTCCATCTAATGGTGCTTCTTTGTATAATAGTGAATACCGATAAGCCATCGCAACTTAAGGGCTTGTCTATTTATTTACACCTATTTATTTCTATCAGATAAATGTCAATATATATTGATAATCATCAATTTTTTGATTATTGATGCATGAAAAAGGCATAAATCCTAAGCCTTGTATATTTATATATGAGTCAGAAAATATTTGTTACTTTCCTCCTTATGTGGTGATGTTCTTGGATGTTCATGGTTGTTTTGTGGTATAAATTATGATGAACAACAGAATGTGGATAAATGCGGTCAAATGTGCTAAACACTGTGGTCTCTGTAAACAATGCCTCCTGGATTCCTGCTGCTTTAGACAGTGGATTGGGATGTGCTCTCTTACTTGCGTTCAATTTAAGCCCCTCAGCAATGTTAGCTTGTGGACCAGAGCAGTAAAGGTAACAAATTCAAATTGTACCTACTGTTAAGACTATAGCTTTAAGTCTTTAAATGCCTCCCACAGACATGGATGTTTCTTCTTCATGTGCTGATTTTGCCAGGCTAATTCACATTATACCAAATAATATACTAATAATAACTAAATAATATGATAATATATGATATACAAATAATACACTAAATATAATTCACATTATACAAAATTTACAGTTTTCTCAATCTCCAGATCTTTTTTCTTGATTGTGCTTGGGATGTAGCTACTTACCATAATTGTTTTCACTATAAAAAATTAGTACTATGAGTAAAAGAGTACTATGAGGGTAGATTTTGTTGATTCCACACCACATTGAAAAAGTACAGTGCTTTGTCTGGCAAATAGGTTTGAATTATTGATAATGAATTTAATGATCAAATTGATCAAATTTGTTGAATATTTGTTGCAACCCTATAGGAGACCCAAGCTTTTATTCTTCACCTTTTCACAGAATACAAATAAGTTACAGTATGTCATGTCCAGGCAGACACAGGAGAATGCAGGTGTGGTTCACTTGTCTAATAAAAACAGTCAAGCAGAGGTACAGAAACAGCAGGCAGGAATCAAAACAGTAAACAGGCATAGACAATCAATCAGGCAAATGGGCAAAACTAGGCAATGCATAAATACTAAATAAACCAGAAACAAACACAGTCAAAACCAGAAATCAATCATGGGAAATGAACGGCTTGGCAATAGCAGACACACATGTGGGCAGACTATTGCTTTGCAGGGAAACTGTGAAACTGAGAGTCCCTATGAATGAGTACAGTGTGTGCATAAGTAATTGGATGCAACTGCCTCCAGTTAGAAGGCCGTAGATTCAGAGCGTGGGAGTGTGTCTGTAGTGAGGTCAGTGAGAGTGTGCTCATGGGAATCGCAGTCTGTGTTGTAGTCCATGTGTGCAGCCATACTGCCTGGCTGCAAGTGTTTGTGGGATATGGAGTTTTCGGGGCAGGGCGCAGGTGTAGACATGACAGAGCTCCAATGATATGACTGCTTTTACCTGAGAAACGCATGGGAGATCTAGTTTGTATGTGACAGGATTGACTTGGCTAAGAACCTTGAACAGTAGTCCATGTGCGTTGAGTTTCCTGCAGCCAGGCAGCCCCCTGATGTCTAGTGTCAAGAGCCATACTCAATCTCTGAACTGGTTCTGTAGCATCCCTCTGGTTTTGGACCTCAGAGCGTTTGTTTGATTCTGCAACTTGTTCCAGACACTGATGGGTGCATTCCCAGATATGTTGGCTATGCTGAAATCATTCATCGGCAGCAGGAGACTCAGTGGGGTTAGCGTTCCACCAAAAAGTGGGGGTTGGTAGCCAAGCATGCACTGAAATGGGGTGAGCAGAGTTGCAGAGTGATGGAGGGAATTTTGTGCATACTCCATCTAGGGTAGGAAGTGGGACCAAGCTCTTTGGGTTTCAGAACAGAATGTTCTTAGGAATCGTCCGATTTCTTACTTGATGTACTCCACCTGTCCATTGGACACCTAACTGTGGGTGGTAGCCTGACATGAAACTGACTGTAACCCCCAACCTCTCCATAAAGCTGGTCCATGAAAGTTGTGGACCACAATCACTGACTATATCCTCGGGATGCCATAGTATCAGAATACATGATTGAAAATTATTGTATTGTTAAAGAAGGGTTAGCAAGGGAATGAGTCATAATGATTGGGAGAAGTGGTCAGTGATTACCAGGATCAATGTGTTGCCAGATGATTCAGGGAGATTGGTGACAAAATCTAATGCTTTGTGTGACCAGGGGCATTGAGGTGTGGGCAGAGGCATGAGCTTGCCTGCCGGGAAGGTTCAGGGCACTTTAGCCTGAGCAGAAGTCGAGCATGAGGAAATGTATTTGCTGATCTCAGAGATTACGTTGGGCGACCAGCACTTTTTATGTAGGATGTCATATGTGTGTCTGGTTCCTGGATGACATGTGTCTGGTGAGGTGTGCTCCCAGGAGAACATTTTGCCCCTTAGCCTTGGAGGAGTGTACTTTCTGTCAGGCGGGAATTCTGCTGGTACATGATAGGTCAGAGTGGTTTCTTATTCTTTGTCAAAGTCCCACATGATACCATCGATGTAACATGACATGGGTAAAGTTGGCTCAGGTTCAGCTGCTGTGCTTATTGCAGGATGAATGCGTGACAGAGCATCCGCCTTGGTGTTCTTAGACCCAGGTCCGTAAGACAATACAAAGTTTAATCTGATTAAGAAGGGTGCCCAGAGTGCTTGTCTTTGATTCATACATTTAACAGAACGTAGATACTCCAGATTCTTGTGATCTGTGAAGACCACAAAGGGGTGAGCTGCTCCTTCTAACCAGTGTCTCTACTATTCGAGGACCATTTTTACTGTTAGTATTTTATGGTTGCCAATGTTGTAATTCCTCTACGCAGACGAGAGTTTCTTTGAAAAGAAAGCTATGGGATACATTTTGGGCTTGTTCCTGATGTGCTGTGACAGCACAGCACCTACTCCAGTCTCTGATGCATAACCTCAACTGTAAAGGGTCATTCAGGGTCAAGGTGGTGCAGGATTGGAGCTGTGGTAAAAGCCTGCTTAAGCTGATTAAAGACTTCTTCAGCGGCGTTGTTCCACATCAGTCTCTTAAGGCCCTTTTTAAGCAGGGTCGTGAGTGGAGCGGCCTATGCTAAAACTCCTTATGAACCTTCAATAGAAGTTGGCAAATGCAAGAAAACATTGTAGAAACTTTATGATTTGTGGAGTGAGCCAGTTTGTCACAGCTTTCACTTTAGCATTGTCCATGGCTATGCTGTCCTTGCTGATTATATAGCCCAAAAATGAAACTGTGGAGGTTTTCCACAGTTGTTTTCTCTGAGCTTGGTTAGAACTTGCTTGACATGTTCGATGTGTCAATGAGAAGATCAGAATATCACTTATGTATGCTATGACAAATTGTTCAAGGAACTCTTTGAACACAAACTTTGCAGTACAAACCATATGGCATTACCTGGTATTGGTAGTGACCAGAGGAGGTGCTGAAGGCCATCTTCCATTTGTCCCCCTTTTGAATGCCAACCAAGTTGTATGCACTGCGTAGATCCAGCTTAGTGAATATGTTCCGAGTGCAATTGTTCCAAGGCCATAGGGACCAACGGGAGCAGATAGGGTACTTCATTGCAATCTGATTTAGGCCTCTGTAATCAATGTAGGGTTCAAGGCCTCCACCCTTCTTCTCCACAAAGAAGAATTCTGCGGATGCGGGTGATGTAGATGGCATGATATATTTTTATATGCAGAGTCAGCCAAAAAAATTTATACGCACTTCACGAACACTTCTACATATAAATGTCTGGAAGCTAATGGCCACCACTTTGAGCACCTCTTGTAACTGTAGAGGCCAATGGTAACTTGCATTAATCTTGTGATGTCTGAATAAATGTAATATTAAAATATTTATACAAATCTTTCTTTTCCTGAAGTGTGTATAATTTGTTTTGGTTGACTTTGTATTATAGATGGCATGATATACACTATATGGACAAAAGTATTGGGATACACCTCATAATTATTGAATTCAGGTGTTTCAATTAGGCCCATTGCCACAGGTGTATAAAATCAAGCACCTTGCCATGCAGTCTCCAGTCTCCAGTCTCAATTTTGAAACAAAATTGGTCATTCTGAAGAACTCAGTGACTTCAAGCGTGGTACTGTGATAGGATGCCACATTTGCAATAAGACAGTTCATGATATTTCATCCCTGCTGGATATTCCACAGTCAACTGTAAGTGGTAATATTGGCAAGTGGAAGTGTTTAGGAACGAAAGCCATGAAAGACCATGTAAAGTCACAGAGCGGGGTCAACGACTACTAAGGTGCGTAAAGGTTCCATAGCTGTAGAGTTCCAAACATTCACTGGCATTAATGTAAGCACAAAAACTGTGCGGCTGGAGGTTCATGGAATGGGTTTCCATGGCCGAGCTGCTGCATGCAAGCCTCACATCACCAAGTCCAATGCCAAGCGTTGGATGGAGTGGTTTATTTAAAGCGCACTGCCACTGGACTGTGGAGCAGTGGAAACATGTTCTATGGAGTGATGAATAAGGCTTCTCTGTTTGACAGTCAGAAAATTTGGGTGAGTCTGGGTTTGGCGGATGTCAGGAGAACGTTATCTGCCTGACTACATTGTGCCAACTCTGAAGTTTTGTGGAGGAGAGATAATGGTGTTTTTTTTTTCAGGGTTTGGGTTTGGCCCCTTACTTCCAGTGAAGGGCAATCTTAATGCTTTAAGAGAGGTGGCACCGGTGGGTCCAGTTGCGGATTAATTATCACCTATCAAATTCACACTAAAAAGTTAGCAACCCCCACAAAATACATACACACTTAATGGAAAAAACCTTAACTAAAAGCAAAAAACAACATTTCTACCTAGACAAAACACAATTTATGGGCCTAAAAAAGTGTGGTACGGAGGTTAAGGCATTCATACCAAGCCATTTTGGACAATGCTATGCTTCCAACTTTATGGACGTAGTTTGGGGAAGGCCCTTTTCTATTCCAGCATGACTGTGCCCTAGTGCACAAAGCAAGGTTCATAAAGACATGGTTGCATGAGTTCGGTGTGGAAGAACATGACTGGCAAACACAGAGCCCTGACCTTAACCCCATCGAATACCTTTGGAATGAACAGGAATGGAGATGTTATTTGATTGAGATTGTAACATATTAAAGTCTATGTATTTGAATGCAATGTCATTAAAGTCCCTGTTGGTGTAATGGTCAGGCATCCCAATACCCTTGTCCATATAGTGTATGTTCAGGGCCGCCTGAACATATTCCTCTCTTGCCTTTTGTTCTGCTTGTAAAAGGGGATAGATTCGGCAGTGTTGTGGAGTGGTCCCTGGTAGTAAGTCTATAGCGCAGTCATAGGAATGGTGAGGTGGTAATCCACTGGCTTTGGTCTTGCTAAACACATCCAGGCAGTCGTGATATTCCTCTGGGATGTTTACAGACTTTCTATGGTTGTTGATTCTATGGACATGAGTGCATTGCATGCAGTTCTGCTTACAGTAGTCAGACCACAATCTCCCTTTGGGCCCATAAGATACGTGGGTTGGCAACTGAAGCCACGGAATACTTAAGATAAAGGGATGTCTGGGTGTATCCTTTATAAGCAGTGAGATGGTTTCATAATGTATGCATCTGAGGTGTAGGCTGAGCATGAAGGCAATTTTGCTTTGATCCAAGAGTTCAACTTGACTAGCGAAATACATTGGAGTAGAAAACTGGCAGTGTACTGGATCTCCACTAAATTGTCAGGCTTGGAGAGCAGGTGCTTGTTAGCAGCTTGTGAAGGGGCAGCTGAGGAGAGTTGCTCATTCACTTGTGTTGCTAGATCTGGACAGCCATTTTCTGCAGACGCTTTTCCTAATTGCCAAGATTGCGTCCTTGAGCCATTAGAGAGTCTCGAAGGTTCTTGGGAAATGAACGGCTTGGCAGTAGCAGACAAACTTGTGGGCAAATTATTGCTTCTTTGGGAAAGTGTGAAACTGAGGGACCTTATGAATGAGTCCAGAGTGTGTGCATGAGTAATTGGATGCACCTGCCTCCAGTTAGAAGTCAGGAAGTTCAGCGCATGGGCGTGTGTCTGTAGTGAGGTTAGTGAGAGTGTTCTCATGGGAATTGTTGTCTGTGCTGTAGTCCATGTCTGTGGCCATATTGTCTGGCCGCATGGGTTCGTGGAATATGGAGTTTTCCGGGTAGGAGGCAGGTGCAGACTTGACACAGTACATTAAAATGTAGATTAGAATGTATCATGTAATTGTAGCATTACAATTACATTTCAAATGTTTTTACATTATGTATGCTTTTTATTAGACTTTAGGTTAGATAATTAATAGCTTCCTGTAGGAAACATGTTAGTGCATAATTTAAAAAAATATACACGTTATAAAAATACATAGTGGATCTTCTAGATGGAGACTTTATTTCCTAATAAACTGAATGATGATATGGATTTAACTTGTTTTCTATAATTTCTTTGTCTAGACACAACAAATTTTTCTTTTGCTACTTGGTTATATAACCACTTATTGTTTGATATTTTAATTGGTCACAATTGTATATTTAAACCATTTCAATAATGAACTAATAGTACTTTGACATACTCATGGGCTATATGACAGAATGAGAATCAGGTGCTGATGATTTGATTTGGTCAAGATGTTGGTGGAAATGCTCTTTAATTGGCTAGCATTTTGTTTGTTAGTATGTTTTTTGGTACCTTTGTGGCATCAGTGGGTTGGTTTTTCACTGAGTATGGGGTCACCAGAAAACATTTGCACCACAATATAAATAGACACTCATACATGTGAAGTCTGTTAGACAATAAATTTTCTATGTTTTTTTTGGTGTACTGTATAAAATAAAGCCATTCAATTCAAGTGACTGATTGATTAGGATTATAACTATAATAAGTAAATAATGGCTATAACAATGGAAGTTGTTCTTGGTCTATAGTGATCTCTGTTATTGTCATTAGCAAATAACAACAATAAAATTACAGTTATGCTGGCTATATATCATAAATCCACAGGGGTTTCCAGACTCCACTTTGAAAACCAGGGTTATGATCAGCATATCCAGTATTAAATGAAATCCTAGATCAATCTTTGCCAAACCAGTTTACATGGTTTACTTATCACTAAAAAAGCAAACTGTATGGAAAGATCTGGTTGATTATAGTTTAAGATGCTTGGTTTTCTTGTCTCTTCCATTACTGTAGGTCTGTCTGCCTCCGTCTTCTGCTCAGGCATGATCGATCAGCTCATAAAGGCTTCGGTTTCATTTGCTGCTGCACCTTTGTTTTGATGCCAGCCTGCTGTCTGGAAGCTGTAGGCTTTATGTGATGAGAGTGGGTGGGTCTACAAAGAGTCCTGTAGGAACACAAAAAACATAAAGCCATTCAGTGTGGTTGGAATTGGGGGGTGTTGGAAAGAGCGAGCGAGAGAGAGAGAGAGAGAGAGAGAGAGAGAGAGAGAGAGAGAGAGAGAGAGAGAGAGAGAGAGAGAGA
>JAQQZX010014228.1:0-15779 GCA_030068355.1 Notoglanidium maculatum | reverse complement strand
AGGCCTCTCTCATCTTTTTAAGTGGGAGAACTTGCACAATTGGTGGCTGACTAAATACTTTTTTGCCCCACTGTACACTCATCATACACTTTGTTAAGAACACCTGTACACCTGCACATTCATGCAGTTATCTAATCAGCCAATCATACGGAAGCACAATGCAAAAAAAGGTACAGGTCAAGAGCTTTAGTTAATGCTCACATCAAACATCAGTATGGAATAAAATTGTACCTCAGATTGTGGCATAGATGTTTGGTACCAGAAGGGCTGCTTTGAGTATTTCATAAATGGGTGATCTCCTGTAAATTTCACACATACAACAGTCTCTAGAGCTCACACAGAATGGTATGATAAAACATCCAGTGTGCAGACAATCTACAGGCTGAAGCACCTTGTTGATATGAGAAATCAGAGGAGAATTACCAGACTGGCTTGCCCTGAAAGGAAGTCTAGAGTAACTCAAATAAGCACTCTTTACAACTGTAGTGAACAGAAAAGCATCTCATAATGTTCAATACACCAACTTTGAGGTAGATGGGCTACAACAGCTGACAGGAGTGGAACCCAATGTAATCTTCTGCTGTTGTAGGCCATCCACCTCCACATTCGATATTTTGTGCCATGTTGATATGTTTTTCTGCTCACCACAGTAGTAAATAAACATAGTTGTGATCATTTGAGTTTCTCTCTCCTGGCAGCCAAAATGGCCATTTTCCACTGTCATTGGCCATTGACCACATAGCTGACCTCCCACATATAAACATTGCTAGTAACTTGAGACCTCTTCTTCTTTTCTCCTACAAATGGACCAAACTTTTTGCCTTTAGGAATTAGACTAGATGCCCAGACACCTGTAGGGTATAAAGAGGAAAGATTCATTTTTTAAAGATTTATCAAAGATTTTTCAATCCAAATATACATTTTTCTGGCAAATAATATATAATTGACACCTCAGTATAACAACCACATGCTCTAAAATCTTCATCTCTAAAGATCCAGACACGTTATTAACCCTAATATTCTCCAATGATTTGAAAAGGTCATGTGAAAGTGTTTGAATTTGGACCCTGGATGCCGTTAGCGATCACAATGGGCACAAGCCCAACTGATCCGCTACCATGGGCACCTCTTCCAATCAGCCCAAGTGTACTGCCCCCAAGAGCAGTATAGAGCAATAACACTGATCAGTTGAGCTTGTCTGTAGGTGTCAAACACTCCCAGGAGTGTTTTGGATCACCTAGTGCGAGTATGCCATCAGTTTACCCGGGCTACCCCTTTTGCTCCTAGACAGTATTGGTTATAATGGTTATGATGATATTCACATGCCCAGAATAGATGGTTCATAGGATTCATTCATTATTGGTTATGATGATTTGCTATAGTTATTGGTTATGATGCCATCCACATGTCCAGAGTAACTCTGTTATAGCACCACCACCTGGCAATAAAAAGAATGGTGTTTTCACCCATCTCAGTTTAGTAAAAAAAAAACACTGCAACGCCAGGGCCCTTTATCCCCTGTGACAGAGGGGCCTTTTATCTTTTTTTTTAGCCCATTCACTTGTTGTTGAGGCATTTGCCATGTTTGCAGGTCTCTGCCTACACTGGACGTGATAAAATCTTATGGTTTTTGGCATGTTTTTTTTTTATTATTATTAGAGCCCAAGCACCAAAGGTGCATAGGACCCTACTGCTTTCATTAGGATTTTTTTCTTCAGTAATTGAGCATTTTTGAATAGGTTCCCATGAGTGAAAACTTATGGAATTTGGCATACACATCAGTGCTTAGGACAGTTACTCAGGGACGAAGAGACTCTATAGTTCCACCAAATGTCAGTCTTATGCCCAGCATATAGTTTCACATACATGCACCAAATTTGTTAGGCATGTGGGTCTTCCTAAAACAAACAAATTTGTACACTGCATTAGTCCTGCCCAACAGGATGTGAGGTATTTTGGATTTAGTGCATTTTGACATTGTTACATTTTAACATACACCTCCTAGACTGTTCATTGGATTCATGTCAGATTTACTATACACAATGTCAATATGTTGCTGAATTTAAATTGTGACGGGATTTTTGATATCTTGCCAAAATGATGAATTTATATGTTCTACCATGCAAAAGGGAACATGTCAAATTCTCCATGAATTGCTTGATACAGCTCAAACTTTATAATGAAGGATTATGAATGGTTTCTGCAAATGTTGACAGAACTGCAGTGTATATTGTGTTGTTTTGCTTAGGCTAATTCCTAGGCTAAACTGTCCACTTGTTTCAGATAAATGCAAATAAACACTTCCTTACCTATACGATTTGGATTAATAGCTGATGGTCCCAGTCTCAGGCCATGTGGAAGCTGTCTCCACACATGGACTGGAACATCAACCAGGGTTTCAGGTGTTCCCCCAGATACAGCCATTAACACTTTGAGAAAACACAACAATCAACAATACAGCCACTAATATAATAGTGTAAAAGCAAATGCATAAGATTTGTTTTGAAGTGCTTAGCAGCACTTGAGAAGATCTTGATTGTCTTACCTGCAACAAGGTTCCACAGGCTGCACTACATGGGTTCTGTAAAACAGTGAATTAGTGAATGATATTCTATGGCACATTCACTGTGAGATTTTGTCTGTTGTGTCTGCACTCAAAAATACATTATTCATAAACAACAGTACATGTTTCAGCTACTTAGTTTATCAGAGTTATCTTTTAGATATATTCTTGGGAAAAATAGGTCTTTGGTTTGTCCCTCTGAGGAGCCCCTAAAGGTTACATGTGGAACTTAGAGTTTTTCATTTTCAAAAATACAGCACATTCAGGAATTTAAAGCCATCAATCTTACAAAGAACACTTGCGAAACATAAGATTGTACACATAGATGTGTCGGGTTTGATTATCATTTTGGAAATATTTCACAAAGTGCTTGGAAAAAATGGAACACTGGCCAATAGACAAGAGTACTCACAATCTCCCCAGATCCTATGAGGAGTGCTTCAACAGGAATCTTGTAATACATACTTATTAAAGACAAAGTTTTAAAGACAAAATTCATTTGAACAGTTTATTATGAAAAAGGTTCTTTTCCCTGCAGCTCATGTAGAGTAAAAATCAACCACAATATAAAAATGTCATTAATTGCTTCACTGGCAATATGTGCAAGGGTCATTTCTGCATTATTTCACTAATCTCACCTACACAAGTATAAAAACCTGATTAATTTTAAGCACAGCACATTCATCTGGCCTAGAGAAGTAGGCTGGCAGTATACAATCAATAATGGTAAGCATATAAGCCTGGTTTATACACTGTGGAATATCCAAACTGTAAACGCATTTTCTGTCTATTATTCAAATCCAGAAAAACTGTATTAAGGAGCACCATAAAAATCTCAATCAACCTCAATGTAATCTTACGCCACCAGATTTTTACAACAGACGTTTACTCATAAAACTTACACAAAGTTTTAAACATATAAATATTTATTATATGTAGGAATTTCATTAACAGTTTAGTCACATTAAAGTCTATTAGAAAAAAATACATAAATATGGCTTTTTCTGGAGGAGGTCTTGTCACGTTCTCACTTTCCAGTAAGCATCAGGGGGGGAAATCCTCCTCATCATTATAATCATCGACTCACCAAACAGCAAGCACCAAAATCACTCACTATAAAGCAAATAAAGTGGTGCCACGTAATTAAATTCGCAGCGGATCAAGAACATTTCTCTCTCACACACCAACTGGTTTATTCTAGCATCTGTAATCACAAAGGATGAGAAATGTGGGAAAGAGGATGAAGAGCGGGGTACAGCAAAACGAAAAAGGCTTAATGTGGACTGTTTATGTGAGGAAAGATCTTTATTAATAAGGTGGCCACAGAACAAAGAAAAGAGTTGTCTCGGTACACAGTTTCACACACCCTCGCATAACGTTTTAGTTCTTGCAAACAAATAAAGTCAATTAGATGGGATCTGACCAAAACAACATGCTCAGCCCAACTAAAACAAAGCCCCAAAATAAAACAAGACCAATGAGATTTGTTCGCAAATCCCAGACGCGTTGGGACTTGAAGCACAGGCTTTTTGTTGCTGTTAAAATATTTCCATTCCAAAATATAACTGTATAACTATATTCATGAATATACATTTGTTTCGTGTTTTGTAAGATTGCATGGTTATATCACGACTTTATCCGCAACCATTTATATACGCTCAAGCGTATTTATATACGGGGAAAAAAGATTGTTTGAGGCTACCATTTCAAAGCCTCGGCTGTTCTTGCTGCGTAAGTTTCGGAAAAGGTTGCAAAGGGTTGTAAAAAGCTGGTAAACTAGTTTTACTGTTCACGTCAGAGTAAGTAAGGTGCCCGCGTTTCAAACGCAGCTGTAAGTTCATGTGCTTCAAAAGCTCGGTGTCAAATAACACCGTGAACACGCTTTCTTTCCCTTGTCCCTCCGCTTACCTGTTGTTTTTGAGTGGCACTGGACAGTTTTTGTTTGTTTTTTGTTTTTTTGTTGTTTGGTTGGTTGGTTTTTTGGCTACCTGCTTTTCAAGCTTCTGAAAATGGCGGATGGAGAACGGAGCCGCTGCGGGGCTGGTGCTCGGTCGGGTTGCCGGTTTGGGGAGAGCAACGCGTGAAAATCACCAGAGTGGGCCATGAAGAGAAAACATACAGTGCGAGCCTGGCTCACCATAAATTACTACCGCCTTTATTGATTTTAGATTCTACTAATAAGGTTACAAGTGACTTTAAAACAGTGCTGTGTGTTTGGTTTGACTAATTAATTTATTCATGGTTGTCCAAAATATAACGACAGGCTGTTTGATTAGTCTGTTAGTAAACCATTAAGGCAGTTACAGATTGTGCATATCAGAGGTTCTCAGACTTTTTTCAGCTAGGGACTCCTTGTTAGCCTTGATTCTGAATTATATAGTGTGATTTATTTTAGAGCATAACTGGATTTATAATTTGTCATGAGTTTAGTCCAAACACCAAGATAGTTTCAAGATAGTACCTACTTACAATTAAACCTTATGCACTTCTTATAAAAGTAAAAATGAATTTTAAAATTATTTATAAGAATCATCATATTCAACCTAGTATTGTACTAGAAAAAAAGTTCTGAAATCTTGTTTTGGTTTGGTTTGGGGTTTATTATAATAATAATAATAATAATAATAATAATAATAATAACAGTAATAACAAAGATCAGAAGCCTAAGAACTACTAATTCCATGTAGTAGTTATTTTTGTTATAGACAAATCAGTTTCCACTTATAAAAGTTTTGTTTTACAAGAATGTCATTTGTACATGCAAGTAAAAAGAAAGCATTCTTCCTCACACTCAAAGGAAGTGCGGTTACAACCGCAGACCACTGGAGAGCGCGATTGCTTGCAGGCTCGAATGCTTTTTGTGCAGCATGTTATCCTTTTCGTTTAAAACGAACAGCTCGTTTTAACTTTAAATAGTCTAAGAAAACAAAGCACTGATTTTTAAAGCTAAGGTTGCTAGTTTTATCTATTAATTAATAAGCACGTAATTTAGAATTTATTTTACATACACCAAGTTCACTTTCTCTTTAAACGGTCTGGAAGATAACACAAATTGACGCAATAAGTTTTAGAAGCTTCTGATTGGCCAATTGTCATAATTAAGAGTTAATCTGGCGTGCATCTGTAGCTGTAAAGTGGCCTGCCTTTAAAGATAGTACCTTTTTGTTTTAGATACCATGGGAAAATCCAATCAACTCTGCCAAGACCTCAAAATTATCCTCCATAGGAGCAATTTCTAAACAACTGAAAGTACTACAACCTTCTGTATAAGCAGTTGTGTGCTTATATTAAAATTTTGGGATCATACAGCCACTGCTTCTTTCAGGACAAAAGCAGAAATTGTTACCTCACAAGCATGAACAAAATTAAAGTGGCATGTTTTTTTGACACCCCCCCCCCCTTAATTTGATATAACAGACAAAAAAAATCAAATTAAACACTTTTTTAGAAAATAAAAATAAAATAAAAAAAGTACAATATCCTGGGTTCTCATTTATCAAAGCATAAGTAAAATAAGTAAAAGAGCCACAAGAAAATTGTTATTTATCGTATGTGTTATACATGTGTTGTATATGTTATTTATCATGTGCATATGCATACACACAATGGCCACTGGTAAATTCCACACATTCTAAGTTTGTGCTTGTGCATGGACACACTCGTTTGCATAAATACCCTCAAATTGTTATATATGGTAAACAAATTACCTTTAAAAAGGACAGTAGCCTGCTCATGGTGCTGCTTGTTTCAGATGATGGAACATGCCAAAAGAACTAAAAAGATAAACATCACCAACAATGTTTGAGCAAGACAACTGGTTCATTTGGAAATTTTAGTATAGTTTAATAGTTTGTTGAATAAATAAATAAACACAATTTAAAAGCTGCATGAGCCCAATCTTCAAATAAGGCATAATCCCAGATGAGCTTTAAATGCTCCTTTTATACAAATTTCATCCTCCTGCATCTGTGTGTCATGTGAGCATCAAAATAAGGAATCAGAGTACTATTACACTTTTCTACCACTAGGGGTTCTTGCATATTTGCACTTTCTGCTTGTAATACGCCACTTAATCTTTTTAGATAAGAGTCCACCAACTTAGCACATCTTAATTTGACAATTGTGTCTTCCTTGCAAAAATGCTCCAGATTGATCACACTGTGAGGGGATCTCCTGTGCAAACCCCTTGTCAAATCATTCCACAGGTTTTTGATAGACTTTAGATCTAGGCTCTGACTGGACCATTCCAGATCATTCCAGGACATTCATAATCTTCTTCTGAAGCCATTTCTTTGCTGACTTGGATTTGTGATTTAGGTTGGTATGTTGCTGAATGGTGAAATTATCATCAACTGTCTAACAGTTAATTAGAATAACAGCTAACAGTTAGTGCCAGAATAGATTGGTGTTTGGTAATATCCATGATTTCCTCTATTTTGACTAAATCCCCAGTCCCAGCTTAAGACAAACAGCCCTACCCTGAGCTACCACCTCCATGCTTAACTGTGGGTGTTATGTTCTTTGGGCGAAAAGCTGTCTTTTTTTGTACCAAGCATATCGTTTATGCCCAAAAAATTCTAACTTGGTATCATCAGACATTTTGTCACATGGAGTAAGATCATTTAGGCAAGCTTGGATTTTTTTTTCTTTTTTGTGTGAAAGGTTTATTTTGTGTTTATTGTCCCACAATAAAAGGTTGTGCACACATACAATCACGTAATACTGTAAAGTTTTTTCTTATTTTTTATTCTCTGTAAAACATTTCTGCTTCCTTTTCACATGAATTTTGTTAGTTGCTGTATCACATTAAAGGTAGAAAAAGGTCTAACATGATGTACAGTCCCCTCCAAAATTTTGGAACAGTGACACAATTTTCGTCATTCTGACTCTGTAGACCACCACAATGGATTTGAAAAGAATTGATTGAAGGATAATTAAATATTATATTAAATATAACCATTATTTTTCATCCTTGGATGCATTTCAATCACAGCCCATGGACATTACCAAATGCTGAGTTTCCTCCCTTGAGATACTTTGCCAGGCCTTTTCTGTGGCCACCTTAGGTTGCTGCTTGTTTATGCATCTTTCTGCCTTCAATTTTGTTTTCAGAAAGTGAAAACATGCTCAATCAGGTTGACTGACTTGGCCATTTAAGAACATTACATTTTATTGCCTTAAGAAGCTCTTGGGTTGCTTGCACTTTTTGTTTTTTTTGCTTTCAGTTTTGCAGCATTTGACTGAATATGAGTCGAAATTATAGCTATATACACTTCAGAATTCATCCTGCTACTTCCATCAATAAATACCAGTGGCCAAGTTCCATTGGCAGCCACATATGCCTATGTCCACCATGTTTCCACATGACAGATGAGGTGGTATGCTTTGGATTACGAGCCTTTGCTTTACTTCTCTATACTCTACTCTTCCTATTATTCTGGTATGAGTTAATGATGGTTTCATCTGTCCAAAGAATCTTGTTTCAGAACTGGAGGAGGGGGGGAGGGGGGAGGTGGAAAAAACTCTTCATTTTTTTGTTAAACCCCTTGAATTAATGCTGAAAGTCTACACTTTAATCGCATCTTGATAGCTTCTTTTCAACTCTTTTTTGTGGCTTACACCCACAAACTAGGAGGTCACCTGGGACCCCGCAACAATCTGGAGAAGATTTGGGACAGGTTTCATTGGCCCAGGATGATGGTGGAAGTTCGGAGATTTTGCCAACAACGCCTTGTCTGCCAGTGAAAATCACCACACAAGCCACCGCCGGCACCTCTGATTCTGCTGCATCAGGGTCCCATTCGAACAGGTGTGAATACCTAAGTCCACCCTGGGTCACAAGTATATCTTTGTGATTCTGGATTATGTGATGAGCTACCCGGCGGCCATCCCACTGCGAAAAGCCACCTCCCCTAACATCGCTCAGGAGCTCATGCTGCTATTCAGCCAGGTGGGATGTATTCTCCAGGGAACCCAGGCAGACCAACATAGTGCAACACCACATACAAACCTCCCAGAGTGGTTATAGAGCAGCGGCCCTACCAAGTGCTAGAGGCCTGGTATCTAACTATAGAGGCAGAGATGGCCCAGATGCTGAAGGATTGAATAATTGAGGAGTCCAACAGCCCATGGTCCAGCCCTACCATTGCGGTGCCCAAGACTGACAGAACCTTCACCTCTGCGATGACTTCCGCTAGCTCAACGTGATCTCGGAGTTCAATGATTACCCTTTGCCACGAGTGGATGTCCTTGTCAAGAGACTGGGGAGGGACCTTTCCTTTTGCCTACACAGGGCTCCAGTGAAATTCCAACACCTTATGGACATACGTCGTGCGGCCACACAAGAGATACGCCATTGCCTACCTTGACAATGTTGTGAACAAAAAACATTTGTCCACTTGGCAGGACCGTCTGTAGCACCTGAGCTGAGTCCTCGGGAAGCTGCGTAAGGCAGGACTTGTGGCAAACCCAAAAAATGTCACCTGGGGCTGACCAAGGCACAGTATCTGGGCTACAGTATTTTCCAGGGCTACTTAAACCACAGGAGCAGAAGGTGGACGCTGTACACCAGTACCTCCAACCTGCACCAAAAAAGCAGGTACATGCCTTCTTGGGATTTGTTGGATTTTACAGAAGTTTTGTACCTAACTTTGCCTCTATAGCTTTCCCCCCCTCAGGAAGGGTGAGCTGGAGACCATACACTGGAAGTCTTCTTAAAGACTTTAATGGGGACGAGCCTCCGATTTTTTACATCGGCTGGAAGCTGACCCCAACCGAGCAGCACCATGCAACCTTTGAGTGGGAAGCCCTCCAACAGGACAATGACCCCAAACAAAAGCTAGCTTTGGGATAGATAAAGTAGTTTAACATTAAGCTTACAACTAGTCCTGACCTCAACCCTTTAGAAAGTATGTGAACTCTGCTTAAAAGTCAGGTCTGTCCCAGGAAACACAAATTTAATTGAACTCTACCACTTCTACCAAGAAGAGTGGTCAAATATCCAACCAAAGTTCTGCCAGAAGCTTGTTGATGGCTACCAAAATAGTCTGGCCAAGGTGAAACCTGCCAAGGGGCATTTAATTAAATACTAGGTGTGCTGTATATATATATTTTTGACCCTGTGCATATTTTGATCATGTAATTATTTCAGAAGACCCAAAATAAATTAAAACTTGTGCCCCAAATTATTGTTTTTTTTCTATTATAGATCAGTTGTACCATCATTCTCCCCCAGAAAAAGAACAGTTAAAAAAATCACTGAATGCCCAATATTGCCATGACATTCATGCCTGTGTATGACATGTAAAGGTGGACGTGTTACTTAAACTCCTCCACTTGGGGCAGGATCTCACCCCCAACCCTGAGAGGGCACTCCACACTTTTCCGGCTGAGAATCATGGTCTCGGATTTGAAGGTGCTGATTCCCATCCCAGCCGCTTCACACTCGGCTGCAAACCGATCCAGAAAGAGCTGAAGATCACGACCTGATGAAGCAAACAGGACAACATCATCTGCAAAAATCCAATCCTGAGTCCACCAAACTGGACCCCCTCAACGCCCTGGCTGCGCCTAGAAATTCTATCCATGAAAGTTATGAACAGAATTGGTGACAAAGGGAAGCCCTGACGGAGTCCAACTCTCACTGGAAATGGGTTTGACTTACCACCGGCAATGCAGACCAAGCTCTGACACCTGTACAGGGACCGGACAGCCCTGATCAGGGGGTCCATTGCCCCATACCCTCGGAGTACCCCTCACAGGGTCCCCTGAGGAACACGGTCGAACGCCTTTTCCAGGTCCACAAAATACATGTAGACTGGTTGGGTGAACTCCCATGCACCCTCCAGGACCCTGCTAAGGGTATAGAGTTGGTCCAGTGTTTCACGTCTAGGGCAAAAACTGTTCTTCCTGAATCCAAGATTCGACTATCTGATGGACCCTTCTCTCCAGGATCCCCAAATAGACTTTTCCAGGGAGGGTGAGGATTGTGATCAATCTATAGTTGGAACACACCCTCCAGCCCCCCTTCTTAAAAAGGGGGACTTCCACCCCGGTCTGCCAATCCAGAGGCACTGTCCCTGATATCCATGCAATGTTGCAGAAGGCATGTTGCTTGTTGTCAACCAAGACAGTCCTACAACATCCAGAGCCTTTTGGAACTCAGTGCGTATTTCATGTATCACGTTGCCTCTTCCGGCTATGCCCAGCCGAGATCCATGGGTGCAGGCTCGGCTTCTCCATCGAGCCCCACCTCCAGGGATGGCTCCAGAGGGAGGCCCCGGTGACCCAGATCCGGGCGAGGGAAAACGCCGTCTAAATGTTTTGTTCATCATAGGAGGTTTTTTGAACCGCCCTTTGTCTCATCCCTCACCTAAGACCAGTTTGCCTTGGGTGACCCTACCAGGGGCATAAAGCCCCAGACAACAGAGCTCCTAGGATCATTGGGACATGAAAACCCCTCCACAACGATAAGGTGGCGGTTCAAGGAGGAGCTTGATCAACTTAATCAAATTGCCACAAAATAAAAGTAATGTAACTGATTACTTTCTGTTACTTTTGGATTACCTCAATACCAAATATGAGGATGATGACAACATTTTCTCAGCTGGAAGGCAGAACTTGCACTCTGCTGTGATCTTGTTCCCCTTTTCTGATGTAAAGACAAAATAATGGCAAATTTTTTTTACTACAGGTCATAATGAATTGGTGACTGTAAGATTTGTGATCATTACAAATGATTATTTGTAATTATTTTTTTCTTTGTTTATTTTAGGGTGTTAATTGAATAATATTTGATTATTCAATTATTTTTATTTTTAAAAAATATATACAAACAATATTTATTTAAAATATTTATTTTCAGCATTTTAATCAGCACTACTACAGAATGTTTTCTTACCTAGGCTTAATTAAATAGCAGTTCCCTAATTACTACGTTACTGATATTTATCAGATAATCTATCACAGCATGTGCAGTGTGTTTCATAACACAGTTCAACTAATAATGAAATAATTGGAAATTATTTTTATTATTGATTTAGTTGGTTAGTTGTTGCAGTGCTTATACATTTTAAAACTGTAATCCTGTAAATAATCCCGTTTTTTAATAAAAGTATCGGTAATCTGATTACATCTTTTTTTTCTCAAACTATAACATAATACAGTTACCTTTTTTGTATTCTAATTACATAATACTGTTCCATGTAATTCATTACTCTCCAAGTCTGTACATGCCACAGTTGATTTGTGTTTAGTTATGGCCACAAAACTCCATAAAAAGGCCAAGTTCATGGAACTGAAAGTGAAAAATGGCCACTAAACTGCAAATAACGTAACATTTCTTTGAAGTATTGTGAAGTTGAAGATTTTTACTAATATCTATGAGAATTATAAAATGGACAGAAATTGCATTATTGAATTCAGTGTCAACTATGCAGCATAACACAAGTTAGGTCAAAAGAAAATGGTTTGATGCCAAAACAGTGTCAAAAATCTAGGGTTAATAGAGAATCAACAAAGATTCTCTGCTACTGGGAGAAGCCAAACCTTGACAACACTTTTTCAAACTGACCAAATACTGTGGCAAATGGAACCAATTTATAAACCAGCTTTTACCCTTCAAAAAAATCAAACAAAAGTCTAAATATCCGTGACCCCCGAAGGGCATTATGTGCTAATTCTCCCAGTAATATCAATTCTGCTATTTGCACCACTTGGATTATGGCTCCCATCTGCACAGACCAGCCCATCCTTAATGCCATTTAGGCCTATATGAAATGATAGGTCTAAAAATGCTTAATTTGTGTGTACATTTGGAATAAAAATGCAATTTAAACTTGACAGCATAATCTGTACATAAAAATGAACTCATTGCAAATTATAAGATGCAAAGCGAATCAATATAGAGTTACTTAAGTTTACACAAAATTTACAGTAAGTGTGTTTAAAGTGTGTAAAATTTGAATGCCATTTTTTTGTGTAAATGCTCATACTTTAAACATACCGCTTGTATGTTTGAAAAATGAGACCCAATGTTGGCATGGTAAATAATTGATTGGTATTTTACCTTCTTCCCTACATCTGACAAACAGTTTCCTTCCAGGGTTCCTCAGTGCCATAAATGCTTCCACATGCCTGATCAAATTGCTCCTTTCTCCATCTTGTGCCATAAGAATGGCAAAAGGTGAAGATACTGTTTTTCATTTGGTCTTCTGACCAAAAAGCTTGTTTTGCAACTTTTATGATGTCTTCAAAACCTTCATTTCCTTTAAAAAGGAAACTTGGGGGCATTTCATTGAGGACAAGTTTCACATATTTCCCTGACCTTTTCTGGGATGTTGGCAGCCACACCATAGGACATAACTTTATCTTAGAAAATATAAATTGCAATAAATACTATTTGTTTTTTACAATTCATTTCTGAATACTCAGACCTATAAATAATCATAGCATAAATAAGGCTCAATGTGTATACAATCACACACATTTAGTCCAAGGTAACAGGTTTCATGCTATTGTTCTAAAATGCAGGCTGCATGGTGTGCAAGCTGCATTAGAAGCATTGCATTGAGGGCCACTACAGCATTGAGCAGTCTGCTTTGTATGTGCTCTCTCCTATGCAATGACCGTAACAGAACAGACTTTATGTTAAAACTTTGAATTATGTAACTGTAAAGTCCATGTAACATACAGTTACAGAAGTGTGTTAGTTGTAATCGCACTATCCAGTGCCACCCAAATGAGGATTGGTTCCCTACTGAGTCTGGTTCCTATCAAGTCTTCTTCCTCTTATCATTTCATGGAGTTTTTCCTTGCCACCATTACCTTAGGCATGCTCATTAGGGATATACATATAGATAAATTTATAGATTCATAAGTTTTTATTCATAATTTATATACTTCTGGGAAGCTGCTTTGTGTCAATGTCTGTTGTTAAAAGTGCTGTACAAATGAATTGTATTTAAATCATAAAATTGATTACAGTTACCATTTCTGTTCGCCATACGTTAATACTCGTAAAATAAGACTTGTCAAAGGTATATGTGAAATGAAAATCTGAAGATGCTATCGTGTCAGAGGTTTTCAACTGCAATTGATAATGCATGCTATATATCTCTTGTAAGTTAATAAACTACCTAGATGAGCCCAAACAAATGGGAATTTGCCACAAAAATATGTGCATTTACAAAGCATCAATGCAGTAAACCATCTGTAATATCACAGCAAAAATTATAGACCACAATATAAACAACTGACTCATATCAACTTAATTATATTACGTGTAATTATTTACAGAGCACAATTTGGCAGGTTAGGTCAAATAACTTGGTATACATTTTAAGCGAGGAACCAGGGACGAGCCACAAATAATGCCAGTGACAGTCTTTACCAGCCAAGGACCAGCATTTATTTTTAAAAAGTCCAATACACACAAATACCAAAGGGTCCGGACACGCTCAGGGAAACAGGAAGTCAGTGCAGTATGCTTGGGGGATAGTGATCAGATTGGTGCAGTTCAGCTCCCACAGCGGTCCAGTGGGTCAGGCCGGCAGGAGCTGAAGCGTGGGAGGCAGCGGTGCACAGAGGGGATGGCGGTGATGGGTAGGGGTTCCTCCAAGTGCAATCTAGCTGAAGCGCTTTGTCCTGGGCCATTGAAGCACCTTAAAGGAGAAGACCTGCAGAGACAGAAACCAGAGAGTGATCTTACTGTTTGTGTTGCAGTTCTGAGTCAGCCACTGGAGGGCCTTGTAGTCCATGACCAAGGTGAATTGGTGGCTGGTCAGGTAGTATTGTAGCTCCTCCACCGCCCTCTTAAGGGCCAGGGCTTCCCTCTCGATGGCGGCATAGCATTGTTCTGTTGGAGTCAGCTTCTTGGTGATTTAGATGATGGGATGCTCTTCTCTGTTGCAGTCCTGAGACAGAATGGCCCTGATACAACAGTCTGCAATAGGAAGGGGAGCTCGAAGTCCAAGTTCCAGAGTGCTCAGGTTCTCCCATCCTAGTGAGATCTGAGAGTGGGCAGCTAGAGAGGCAAGATAGGTACAAACCGGCGATAATATCCAGTCAGCCCTAAGGAGGCATGTACTGTACTTGTTTCTTGGTGGAGGGTTGAGGAGACTGGCGGATGAATTCTACCTTTCGCTCTTGCGGTTTCAGTAGGTCCTGACCGATACTGTAACCCAGGTACTGTGCCTTCCTTAGCCCCAGATGGCACTTCTTGGGGTTAGCCATGAGCCCAGCACTCTGCAGCTCTTTGAGGACTCAGTGGAGATGGTACAGATGGTCTTCCAAGGTGGACTAGTGTATGACCATGTTGTCGAGGTAGGTGGCAGCGAAGCTCCCTAGGGGCCGCAGCATGAAGTCCATCAGCTGCTGGAATGTTGCTGGAGCCCCATGCAGTCCAAATGGTTACTCCTCTACACATAGTAAGGTGAAGTTTGGTGCTCCACAAGGTTGTTGTTTATACCTACTGATTTTTTCTTTACATATGCTACCTCTGGGTAGTATTATTCGTAAACATATTAGCTTTTACAGTTATTCTTATGACACAGTTATATGTTTCAGCAAAGCCAAATGAGACTCATCAACTTAATAAAATTGAGGACTGTGTAAAGGACATAAGACAATGATTGCTTAGTAACTTCCTTCTACTTAATACTGATAAGATAGAAGTACTAGTACTAGGATCACATGCAGCTAGAAGTAAGTTTTCCAATTACATAGTACCTCTGGATGGACTTTCTATTTCACTGTGTGCAAAAGACCTTGGTGTGACTCCATTCTCTTGTTTGAAGCTCATGTAGATATTATTACTAGGACAGCCTTATTTCATCTCAGAAATATTGCCAAAATAAGAAATATGATCACACTGCATGATGCAAAAAAAATAGTTCATGCTTTTGTTACCTCTAGGTTAGATCACGGTAATTGCCTGACTGTCTGGATGTTCCAGTAGATGTATAAAAAAATTTCCAGTTAGTCCAAAATACAGCAGCGAGACATCTTACTAGAACAAGAAGATATGACCACATCACCCCTATCTTATCCAAACTGAACTGGCTTCCATTCTTTTTTCACATTGATTATAAAATAGTACTATTGACCTACACTATATGGACAAAAGTATTAGGACCCTTAATTACACTGCATTCCAAATTATTATGCAAATCATATTTTTCTCAGATTTTCCAAATTACCTATATGAATTGTAGTCATT
>JAQQZX010014111.1:0-15785 GCA_030068355.1 Notoglanidium maculatum | reverse complement strand
AGATGCTGGGATTGGCTCCAGCTTCCCCGCGACCCAGACGGATAAAGCGCTATAGATAATGGATGGATGGATGGAACATTGCAGAACAAATTTAGATCACAGGACATGCAAGGAAGGTATTTTTCTGATTATTTGATATTTGTTGAGTTTAGGCATCAGCTTCATTTGCATCATAGAAACAAGCTTTTTCCACTAAAAACCACCATACATGCCTTTGTTAATACACAAATTCTAGAAGAAAGCCCAGTGTTTCATCAGCTACAATAGGGTAACAGAATTAAAAAAAAAATTCTACAGTGCATTTCATTCTATTAAAATTAGCAAATTGATGGATGTTGACTTAGAGTCACATCACTTCACATTAAATTAAACATTGTTATGTAAAATGTAGTGTTATGTCTTCTGTCATGTGCCACTTAAAATCTCATACAGCACAATAATTAAGCTCTTGGTATATAGAAATGCTATTAAGTATGGAGCGTAGAGTCCATGAATGTGGGCGATGACAGCTGCTTAGTAGGAACCCTGCAAAAAAAATGACATCTTAACAAGTGAAAACATTTTGAATATAGTCAAATTGATTTCTAAAATATTTTTAAATAATTGAAGCATTAAAATGTATTGTTCTATTGGCACATTCAAGCTTGATATTAGTAAAAGAAAATATCTCAAGATAAGTAGGTTTAATAATCTTATATTTGGTATTCTAATAGCTTAGTTGTCTTTTTTCTTTTCTTTTCCTTTTTTTGCAGTGAAGGCCAGTGTTTCACCCCATAGAATACATCCGTCTTGTTTAAGTTCATTGTATTAAGTTTATTATGGTATTGACAGTATACACAGAATCGTATTCTAGTCCTGGAGGGTCACATCACCGCTGTGTTAGCTATTTCCTTTAATTTCGCACACCACTAAGTTCCAAAATTGTCGTTGAAATGTGTCTATTATAATGCTTAACATGAAACCTAAAAAAAAACTAAACATTACTGTGAAGAACTACTAGTAAGTTACTTGAAATTGACAGGAAGGAGGAAGGAAAATGTAATATCAGAGGAACCTGCATATATGTACATCATGAAACAGCACTGAAGATTCACAGAGCTGGCAGAATCTGTAATGCTGTTCAAGAACTCTGTCCAGGTTATGAATGTGCAAACATTTCTATTTGTGGCTAAAAAGATCAACTGTGTTCCCAAGATAAAGGCTATGTCATTCTTAGACTATACAGTATTTGTTCTTGACTATCTAGTTTCTGCAGTAAAGCAGTGTGTTTGTTTGGTACATCAACCATTTCTTAAGTAGCCAGTGATGACTCCTACCTTCTGCTATGTAGATCAGCCTGTCAAGATTTTTGGAGGCTCTAGCATGCCATTCAGCTGTTCATAGTACACTACATGATGTTGAATTCCTCACATAATCATGCAATATGAAGCAGAGCTAAAGTATAAGATAATAATAAAGGTAAATGGTTTGAAAAATAAGTCTATTCAGAAGATCACCGCTTCAGCTACTTTAATTGCTTGAGTTGTTTTGTCAACTTTACAAATGAATGAAACTGGGGACTATAGAGCTGTGAGGCATCAACACTACCACTGTGCTGCCCATATGGATAATATGTGTTACAAAAAGGGTAAACAAAGATACACTAATCCTTTCAGAATTATCAACTTGCTTTAAGAGTAAATCAGCATAGTAGTGAAAAATTGTAATACAAATCCCATGACATCAAGGCTATGATTTGACCGATGATCAATAATGAGTATGGTATCTGCATTAGGTTTTGAGACAAAAATCTTGGCCTATATATACTATATGTCTTTGTATGCTGTATTTTTACAATTTTACTAAAGGCCCAAACATGTTTCAGCCTGACAATGTCCCTGTGCACAAAGCCAGCTCCATCAAGACATGGTTTGCCAATGTTGGAGTGAAAGAACTCGAGTAGCCTGTACCCTGACCTCAACCCCAATGAACACCTTTGGGATGAACCGTAGAGCCAACTGCACCCCAGACCTCCTCACTCTCCATCAGTATCTGAGCTCACTAAACCTCTTGTGGCTGTATGAGCACAAATCCCCTCAGCCACACTCCAAATTCTGGTTTAAAGTCATCCCAGAGTCAAGGTTATTATAACAGCAAAGGAAGACTAAATCTAGAAAAAGAATGTTTAAAAAGCACATTTGGATGTGATGGCCAGGTGTTCACAAAATTTTGGCCATTTGGTTGTTCCCTTCCCAGACACAGATTGAACCTAGTCCTGGACCAAATTGAATTTTGTATGAAGATTCTTGTTGGAACAAATTTCGGTCTGAGATGATATTGCTCTTGTAAGAGCAAATCAATCCTAGATGAGCTTGCTCTCGGGTATGATGTGACTTCAGTGGGTGAGAGCCCAGGGCCAAGGGATCAAACTCACAGAGACACAGACACGGAGTGTAGGTGTATGCTCAGTCCAAAGTTTATTGTGGCAAAGACGAGTTTATATACAGTAACCTGGGTGTATTTACGTGTGTGTGTTTGTGAATCTGTGTGTGTTATGCTAATGAGGGTGTGTATGTATCAGGATGTGTTGTGTGTATGCATGTGTGGGGGTGTGAGGGGGTGTGTGGGCGTGTTTAGAGGTATGTGTGTGTAGGTGTGTGTGTGCATGTGTGGGGGTGTGTAGTTGTGAGGGTGCAGGAAGGGAGAAACAAAGACAAATAGTCTGCAACAGCTGCTGGGTGTGAAAGGTGTGAATGTCCCTCAGTTGAGATGTTAATGTGGAGATCAGGTTAGACTGTAATTCTGGTTATCACACAAGGGCAGTCCAGTAATTTTATCGAACAATTCTCCATTTAAAATTCATTTTAATCCAAGACTAGGTTTAACCTGCGTCCAATAAATGATCCCATAGCATCTCTATATTAGGAGCATTTAGAACATCTTAAACCTAATACATGAGTGTACCAGGTTACCAGACATTGGCAGAAAAAAAACTTCTTATGGCACAAATGTTAAAAAAATTTAATCTACAAACCTAAAAAAGGGCATTAATAACAGAAAATGTTTGACAATTAAAAATGTCAGAAATAGCCTCAAGTTACCTGAGTTACCTCACCCTACCCTACATTACAGTATATAGACCCATGCTCTATCAAATGTATATTGATCTATGTAGACAATCAATATTGAAAGCAACAATTACTGGAATTTCCAGTATATTATAATATATTTTTTCAAACTGTATTTAGAGACAGTATAGCATGAAACAATAGCAAATGACCCCCAAAAACAGAACTAGAATACATTTTACTGACTAAAGTTAAACTCCCAATAAGTATCTTAATGTGCGTCTCAATCACTCAGGGCTGCCAATGTTTATTGATTTATTTTTCTTTGTTTCCCAGTTTTACCTAATCCCATTTATTAAGGCAGATATATTTCAGATGCTGGTGTACACAATAACTAAAAGATTTTCTACATAAACTCTTCATAAAGTGCATTTCATGTCATTTAAAATGCAATTTTAACTGTAACATCAGTTTTATACCTTCAGAAATGAAAGCTGCTCTCATTTTTGACTACCTTAATAGATAGACAGATAATGTGCAATGGTCCAGTAATGACCCACTCACACCACTTCATCTGGTCCACATACACCATCAATTGACAGCAATGAAATCATCCACATCTGTCTACCAGAAAACAGCCACATCTCAGGTCTCAGTCTTGATGTTACTGTGTCTCAGAGGAGAGTTCACTACTTTCAGTACAAATTTTTTCAAATGCTATACAAACATTGTTTTTTTGGGGTCATTTTTGGCCCAGAATTCAAATACTATTAAAAAGCTTTAATATGGCTACATAGAATTTACACTTACCTATTTGTCTTTTATCATAACTAAACCCATATGTGGACTTATGACCCATATGTACTTAAAGACAACCAAACTTGGTCTGCTATTTGGATAATTGGTGCTAATTATTGCAAATTATTAAAATGTATTATAAATAATAACCAAAGAGTTTGTTATTTAGCTAGTTTTATCCAGCTCGATTGAGAGAAATATTTGCATAGAGCTCAGACACATGACAATTATTTGCATATAGACTGTCCATGTTGAAGCCTAAACTGGAACAGTTACAAAATAACCCCTTTATATTTGATACCTTTTCTGAAACTAAAAATAGATAATTACATAATATAATATGCTGCTAATGACTATGGCATTCATGCATAAAGACATTCAAGTCTTATCTCAAGATTCATTTGGAGATTAGAATTTTAAGAATGACAACCTTAATCAAAAGGCTTTTGTGTAAGTGAATTGATTTAGATATAGCATTAACATAAATGGCTAAATATGTAGAGTGCTGCCCAAAATGTCTCCTGTGCCAAAGGTCTTGGATTTTACAATAATCTTTTTCATTATTTTTTTCCACGCACTATATTGCACCTGTTCATTTAGCCACATAAATGCTCCAGCTAGTGTTTCATTATTGACCTCCATGTGCCAGGTAAGCAGGGAGGCAAGGATGTAAAATCAAAAGAAGCTCAATTAAAGCAGGCAGGCAAACAATGTCCGAAACACATTAGGCAAGGGCAAAGCCTAAAAAACAGGCAGCGGTCAGAGTACTTGGCAAACGGATATATCACAGGTTAGGTTAAGGCAAGGTCAAAGTCCAAAAACAGTGATCAGTAACCAGAAAGTCAGGAACACAGAAAAAAGGTTTGGTGTGCACGTGAAACACAATATAACACTTTACAACAAACACACTGAACTAAGGATAGAGTGAGTGGCGATTACAACTAAACATAAAACAGGCAGGAACAATCAATAATCTGCAGCCTGAGAGCAAGGTGCAGACGAGTGCTGGGAACTGCAGTCCTCAATGGCCATGTTTGGAGGCCACTAAGATTGCTGGGAAATGGAGTCTATGGAGCGCTGAGACAGGGAAGCAGGTGGCAGCGATTACGTGACACCATGCTCCTCATGGCTCTGCTACCCTCTCCATTAGCAGTTTCATTTTTATGGAACCATTAATCATGCTTTTTCTCTCACTATATTTACAGGGTGTGGAACTGGCTGGCAAAAGCCAATTTAATTTGTTTTTGCACTTCTCATGATTTCCGGCATCCATTAGACTATTCACTGTGTCCTTACATAAGTAGCCTTTTTAAAAAAAAAAAAAAAATTCAAACCAAGCTGGAATGCACCACCATGATTTTCCTTGCTTCTATTAATGCATCAATCCCCTTTTCATCTTTTGTCTTTCTATCATTTGCCATTGTACCTCTGCAGCATTCTTTCTCACCATTTACATCCTACCTCTTCAGTCCCTTTATTACCTGATGCCATTTCTCTTCCTGACCCTTGCCTCATGAAAAGAGAATGCCATTATAATTTTTTTTATTGGGATGATTTGTCAACCTAAAGGACTTTCAGCTCTTCGTAGATGCTGCCTCAATGATTGGTCTAGGTGGTCTTGTAGTCCACTTCCTTGCCTGATGAGGCTACTTCCCTGCCTCTTAGGAAGTTATAATCTATTTCTGTTGCTGCCTTTCTTTAAGGTCATAACTAGAAATGCATTTGTGCAGTCCAACAGCTCAGCAGCACTGCACATTAATTTTCAGGCCACATCTGAAGGACTGGTTATTCCAGACACAAAATGGTTCTGTGCTGATCAAGTTAAGGCTTCAGAAAAAATTCAACACCATCTACTACTGACATCATCTGCAGTATTTTGAGAGTCAAGTCTTGTAGTGAATTCATATGATAAAAAACCTTTCTTCCTCTCACAGTTTTGTATCCACTACTCAAACTACATATTTAAAGAAATAGCACTCACTAAAATGTGGTGGACTACAACTGAGCACTAGTACAGTGTTTTACAATGACATACAAGCTGCCTGACATTTTGTCTGTCATTTATATCACTCTACATTTAGTTGCCGGTGTTGTCAAGCTTCACATTTATTTTAATTAATGTCCCATTATTTACACTAGGTGATTCAATTACCTCTGGAAATACGCTGCTAATACTCTTCTGACTTGCATGAATTCTATTATTTATTATTTCTATTGCATCACTGTGATGCTTTGAAATAAGGTCAAGCCTCTTGTTCGTCTGCATCCAACATTTTCTTTATTGCACACTTTAAAATGTCATCTTCCACTGCCTGTTGTGTTAAAAGCACAAAGACTGGCTTGCTCACCGCCCTTTACTTCCATGGAAACATTAAGAGTGTTTGCACTGCAGAGTCCCACGCAGAGACCTCAGAGAGGAGGGGGTTAGGCAGGAGGGTCTCCATGTGATCTAAACGCAGCATTCGACATCATCAAGGGAGAAATGTAGAAACATGCTCGGCCATTAAAGTCAGATGTGTTACAATCATAACAGTTTTTGATGAAGCCAATTATAGCCTATTAATGAGCCATTAAAACACTTCAGTGGATTTCATTCCTATCACAGGAGTGATATTATACTAGACTAAAATGAGTTGAAAATGGATTTTTGTTGTTTTCATGAAATTAGATACTGCATTTTATTTTAATGTTCTAGTGCTAACATTTCTAAGCACCTGGGCACGGAAGACAATTAACTATACACTTTCAGCCTCCAATAATAAATTATAATAAATTAGAAGTGAATTCATGCTGTATGAAGTAAGAACAATTGATACAGCACAGTGAATTGACATCTATCAACATCCGTCCCACTGATTTGTAATTCCGCTGCTCAACCCATGAAGTTCAAAGGAATGATTGTGAATATGAATCACGGTAGAAATAAAGGATCCCTTTCAATAACATTATGCTAATTATAAGAAGAGGAATAAAAAGCTTTATTGTCTTGATCATTTTTTTTGTCATATTTAATTCCACTTCAGATGAGCAAGAGCCTGTTTTTGCTTCAGAGATTTGCTGAACCTGTGCACGGATTCACCTAAACACAATAGGAGTAATCCTCTGACAGACACCTGTTAGAATTAAAGCGCTCTCACACACTAAATGCCTAATTGTGTGTGGACCAGAAGAGTCCTGAAATTCAAATCATTCTATTTAAGATTTAGGCAGGACATTGAATGTTACATTAAATGATCATCTTTATAGTGTTTCCAAGGAAATAAGCTTATAGTCAATACAGTATATCATTAAACCTTGCGTATCAAAATAGCTCTTATTATATACAAATACTTTTCCTTTTTTTCCTTTTCTGTGCTACGTTTAAAGCTGTGACTCAAGCACAGTAAAAAAGCAGTAAAATAACTGTCATCCTACAAACACCCATGCATTCAAACAAGTAAATTAGGTTACTGAAAAGCAGAAAAGGATGATGTTTGCTTACAGTGCAACCAGGTTGGGCGATAAACCGAATATGTAGAGCGTCCAAGGTGTTTTGCAAATTTAGGCTTCAAACAGTATTCCTCTGTGTACCTGGATTAAATGAATACCTTTTAATCCAGATTCCGTTGTGCATTGTCTGGATCAGGTCTTGGAAAAATATAGGGTGTCCCAAAGTCTCCATACATATGAGAATTTAACACTTTTTAGCAAAATGTAACTTTATTTACAAAACATTCTGTACATGATTACCATTTCTTTCAAACAAACACATGTGGAGTCATCTCTCCCACTCATGATGAACTTGTGTCAATTCACCTGGTGTTATGCAGGTAATTGCATTTCGAAAGTGAATTCCTTTAAATGATCTTTGTGCCATATCCATGAGAATGATTTCAATATGTTTTTCTTTTGTCAAAGGCATTCTTAATGGCATATGAAAATCCAAGATATTAATCCAAGGCATTAGAAAAAAAATTAACCATTCAACTATTGGCCGACAATAATGATAATAATACTGTAGGTCTACTGCATTTGCTGTAATGGAGCTGTACCTAAGTTTTTTCAGTGTGTATTTGCTGTTGGGTTTAGAGACGATGTTAATTCACAAGTCTGGGATGAAATTAAATTTGAATGGAAATCCAACTTTGGAAATTCATACACATCAGCTCTTTCCGCTGAATGCAGGCACTGCCATGCGCTGGCACTGCTGTCAGAAGCCATTAGTGAAAGAAAAGCACCTCAGGCCCTCAGTGATACAGGGTTCAGAGGCAGAAAGGAACAACATGAAGCCACAGTGTAACAATTGTAAGCCACTTACTGTATACATTTAATGCTAAATTTAAACATTTAAATAAAGCACCAGTACTGTTTTTAAAAAAGGCTTGGATATTGGACATATACTGTAAGATATTTGTTTTGTAACATAGATAGCTAGACAGGGGAATAAACAGAAAGGACACACTGTCAGTCAAAGGCATCATTTTGCTGAACCAGTGTTTGATAAATCCCCTTTGGGTGGCACTAGCTATTGCTTTTAGTGTAGAACCTAAATGCAGATTAAAATAATTTCTGTAAAGCATTTCCAGGATAGACTCCAGATCCAACGTGACCCTGGCCAAGATAAAGCAGTTACTGAAAATTAGTAAATGAATATATGAAAGACAAATGAAACAAATATTAGCTCAGCTATTCATTTGTAGTTATTTAATCACTTGCTGACTTCTTCAAAATGACTGATCACTCATTACATTGATTGATTTCCTGAAGATAGTGCCATGATCATGTTTTTGTATCAATAACCTTTCAATACGCTTTAACTCTCAGGACATTCTCTCTCTCTCTCTCTCTCTCTCTCTCTCTCTCTCTCTCTCTACATATATATATATATATATATATATATATATATATATATATATATATATACATACATATAAAGCTTATAGCTTTATAATTATATAATAGCTACATAACTCTTGTTTTATATTGCATCTTGATTGCTTGTTCCTGTTTGCTTTATCCTAATCTTGTAATATTTAAATTTAAAAGCAAAAGCAAAAGAAAGCAAGCAAGAGACAGAAAAGGAAATTCTCCACCCTTCCTCTTGTACTCAGGGGAACACTTATGACAATGCTGAAGGTTTGCAGAGGAAGTTTGCTAGCTTAGAAGGAGTGAGTGACATTGCAGAAATGTTTAACCAGGGGTTGTTCTAACACTAAGTAATATGGGGTCATCCAGGTTTATGTTTAGTGGGTTTATACCTAAACTCCTTTTTAAATGGAATCCAAGCTACTAAAGTCTTCTTCCAACACCAAGCAATGTGGTCAAACACAAGAGACTATTAGTTGTGGGTGCGTCAGCTATAGCAATGCATTACTTCAATAACAGATATATTACTGCATAATCTTGTAAGACACCACTAATCCTAAACCCCTCTTTCTCCAGACTAACATTCTGTTCCTGTAAACATTGTTATCAGGGGAGGTGTAGCTTCCAGGATTTCCTTGGCAGACAGAACTCCTACTGCAACTCATCAAGATTATTCGACTCTGAACAAAATCATTGAAATCTCAGGATACAGTTTCTGCATCAATCCTGAGATCAAATTCAGGATAGAAAAATGCATTATTTAGAATATGCACTTGCCATAAACATGCTTTAAGTTTAAAAATGGAGACGTGGTAGATACTTATAGAGATGACAAATTTTGCAGGATCAGAAAATACTGTCTCTTCCATCAGACTATTAAGAAATTCATTTTATGAGAAGCCACTACAAGATCAACTCATATGAAAGTTGTCTTAACAGCCATAAACAATATTTTTCAGAATTTCTGTATTTAGAGGAACGGATATTTTGGCCACACTTCCAACACTAAAACAGGCTAATGACCTGTAAAATACAATGGTGACGGATCTCAAGGAAATGCATGTGTGAAGCCTCACAAAATGCCTATTTAACATTACAAAAACACAAACACCTAAGTTAAATGTCTGCTATGTAACAACAACTGAAACAAGTAATTACAGCATACCTTATGAAAACATTTGTCAAGGAAGAGTAGAGGAACGTTATTTACATTCGAGGATTGTGAGCAACGTCAGTTTCCCACACCCGAAATGTTTCATTTCTTTCAAGGTCTTAATGTGTGTAACAACAAACCACAGAGACATCAGCATTAGGATAACAATTAGCTTGCAAATTAAAACCAAATTAGCGCATAACAGACCAAAAAAGCACCGTCACTTATTTTGACTGAGACATTTTGAACTACTGAGTGAAATAAATATAAATAAGATTATTTTTCAAGAACAGGTACCTGCCATCCCGGGTCTAAAAATACATTTCATCTGACAGTATCAGCAGGGTGTGATGTCTTTTTTACAGAACCGTCTGAGAGAAATCCTTTGCTAGCAATCACTCTTCTGCTCCCGAGAAGACACAGTCTGCAATTCTGATAATTCACACTAGTGACTATTTGAGACTGAATTTAGAAGATGGGAAAATATACGTTATTGTCCCTTTGACAAGTACAGTGAAATTCTTTTTCTTTGCATATCCCAACTGTTTAGGAAGCAGGGATTAGAAGGCACGTTCAAGTATCTTGATCATGGTAAAATACAATAGCAGTGCTGGGATTTAAACTTACAACCTGCTGAGCAGTAGCACAGCACTTTAACCACTAAGCCGCCACCACCTCGATTTATCATGAAATGTAGCAGAGTCAATATCCCATTTTCCTCACAAGTCCATTTCACAGAGCAACAGAAAAGGTGGAAATTAAACATCAAACAACCTTCATTGCCTGGCATGTGGCATGTATGCATCATGCTGTGTCTTTAGGAAAAAAAACTATTCCTTCTTGACATCCACACTGTTCTCACAAGCATCAAAGTGGCTCTTGTTTAATCCATCCTTCTTTTTTCTTCCCAAGACACTTGTCTCACGCTGAACCTGCACCTCCTCTAATCCCTCGTTCACATTTTAGCACCCCATGTCTCCCATCTGACTAACATCTGCTTAGCCACTGATGTCCCTTCATGGTACAGAGCCATGAGTAATGCATATCAAGTACATGTAATCTGTATGGAAATCGCACACATGCACTCCTTTTTGCAATGCTGTTCCCAAATATATTTATAATTAGCATTATCACAACTAATTAGCAAAGTGTCCTATAGCTGTTAAGACAATTTCTGGTATATTGACAAAGAATAAAGTAATATTAATTAACTAATACCCACAGCTGTAAAACATGGGCTTTATGTTTTATGTCCAGCTTCATGCCTTCACCTAGACTTAGCAAGTCATAGCAAGCATTTAATATTAGTCATCCAACAATAAAAACCGCCACTTCTCAGCAAAGTGACAAGTAATGCACTTGGTGTGACCTGATTCGCACTCTTACGTTGCATGGGTATGCACGCTTACATTGCATGGTACATCACACATTTAGCAACCAAACGAGCTGATTTCTGTATCTCTGAATGCTTTTAGACACCTAGCTCATTTTCATGTCTAACAACAGTTAGTCAAGACAGCTAAATTTAGAATGATGTCAAATGAGCAACACAATGCAATATATAGTGTTCTCAAGGCGGAATAATGGCATTTGTTTAACATTTTTTAGATTTAGATTTTAGAACATTTTTGTTTAACATTTGTAGATACATAAGAATAATGTACATGTGAAAAGATATTACATAAGTAAAGAAGAATAAAACACAATGGGGCTTACTGTTATATAGAAATAATCAACTATGTGGTGGTGTGATGTGGCCCAAATGTGAATATTCTCCAATTACAGTATGCCCCCAAATGTTTTGTTCAACAATTTTCTTTTACTTACTAAGTATAACACATCATAATTTTTATGCCTTTATAGTCATGTTTGTGGATCATTTGCAAATGGGTGGGTTACCTGATAATGATTAATCTTAGTGTATAACAAACAACTTAAAGAAGGCTGTATGTTATGTACAAAACTGTTTTGTGAGTGCTTACAGTTGTCAGAGATTTAATGAAAAAATATAAAGTAGTTTTTGTTGTCTCAGCCCAGCCCGAGTCTGGATAAAAGCCACATGAGTCAGTAGTCAAACAATTAATTCACAATCTGGAGGGAAAATTAATAGATGAATCAATGACTTAAAGAGCAGAAACAGATGTAGATAGACAGTATTTATAAAGAGCAGTTGATAGACCAAGCTCAATCAACAATTTACAACAGAAATTATGTTTGTAAGAGTTACAGTTACGAAAAAGAAGGGAATATGTTAGTGCTGACCAATTAACTCGAGTAGCTTGTGAGGGGGGCGGCACGGTGGTGCAGTGGTCAGCACTGTCGCGTCACAGCAAGAAGGTCCTGGGTTTGATCCCCGGGTCACCCAGGGTGCCTTTCTGTTCGGAGTTTGCATGTTCTGTGCATACGTGGGTTTCCTCCCACAGTCCAAAGACATGCAGAATAGGTCAACTGGCTACTCTGAATTGCCCATAAGTGTGAATGCGAGCGTGTGTGGTCTGTGTTGGCCCTGTGGTGGACTGGCGACCTGCCCAGGGTGTACCCCGCCTCTCACCCGAAGATGCTGGGATTGGCTCCAGCTTCCCCGCGACCCAGACGGATAAAGCGGTGTAGATAATGGATGGATGAATATGAATACAAGATATGAAGCTTGTCAGGGGTTTGGTTGTGTAGTATATAGTGATACTGCTGCATAGTTTCCAGGTCTTAAATTCAATCCAGAGCTTGGTTAACTACATGGAGTTTTTATTACATTTTAATTCACAGCTTTGAAAATATACGATCAAATCATGTTGGCTGTACAAAAATAAATTAATGCAAATCAATTAAAACGTGTGAAACTGATTAACACATTAGAATCAAATAAATTCAATGAATGTTTTTTCAGTGTACACACAATGACCAAAGGGAGCAGAAAAACTACATAGAAAAGTCCATTGAATTTACTTTATTCAAATGTATGTCAGTTCCCTACAAATATTTCACTTCAACAAAAATTCATCTCTTACATTTAGCTTGTTAAGTTGTTAGTTCTGTATGGATTGCTTTACATGAACACAATTTTAAATCACCTGGGCTGAGGCTCAAACCTAAAGCTCTAATGTTGTAAGCTGGCCACGCTATACTGCACCATAATACCACAATTGTAGCTCCTATTTAATCAGGTTATTACTACGCAATGGATCACAATGTCTCTATAAATTGTTAAATTTGTATAGAATTGAGTTTTGTATAAAAATAACCGGCCTCTGCATTTTTGAGGTAGAACTTCACACAAGCTCCAAATAATGCTCCAATTACTCAGTTTACATTCTACATTAGTTACAAATGGTTTCAGGAAACACTCATTTTCCACTATTCAACCAATTGAATGCCCGTCCCTTATTCCTTCCTTTCCAAGCGAGTATTAGAATATGTGGTGGCTGTCAGGTGCCTGGAGCGCACTTCCAAATACTTACATTCATGCTTCCTTGCTTTTTCATGTGCTAAATAATAAGTATTATCCTCCATTTTCAACATTGATGTTCTCAAACTTGTTAGACAGCACTAGCAAACTCTCCTTTCTTCTTCCTTGTCTTCCTTTCTTCTTCTTCGTTGCCCTTTCATTACTTCCTTCTGGATTCACAATGCCATTTGTAAAAACAAGAAATACAGAATGTGCTCTCTAGAAGTTTGTCTGTTCTGGGCAGCTGTAGTGGTGCAACATGGCAGCTCTGTAGAGGTGGACCCGCTTCCTATGTTGATTTAAAGGGCTCATTCTAAGCTTACGCAAACACAATGTTACAGGTAATTAGACACTAATGAAAACATACTTATGAATATTATATTTCATTTCTGTTAATAGAAACCCTTAAATCCTGCATAGTGGACCTTTAAACTATCTTCTAACAAACAAGATAATGAAGTACTTAGCAATACAAACATTTTGGGAATCCCACCCCAGGTTACTTCCTGTTATCATTAACATTCAAATTTTTGCCTTCTTGTACGTTAATAATACAGAAACAACAGTAGCTTGGCATGTTACTGAGAAACTGCAAAGCATAAACTCCTAGGTCTTGACAACTTTCCTGTGGAGGAAACCTCACTAACAGTTATAAACTACTGACACTGGAGACTCCTTCCATAAATGCTGAATAAATATCTCCTTACAGGAAACTTCACCATATCAATGATTATATGTCTTTCTTTGTTAAATAATAACATGTTTTTGTTTATTATTATGCTTAGATATTATGGATATTATGGATATTATGTCTGTCTCTCTCTCTCTCTCTCTCTCTCTCTCTCTCTCTCTCTCTCTCTCTCTCTCTCTCTCTCTCTATATATATATATATATATATATATATGTGTGTGTGTGTGTGTGTGTATTAAGTGCTGTAATATCTTAATGTTATAGAAAACAACACATAAGCCAGCATACTTGTCTGATGCAGGATACAGTTGAGCTGAAGTTCTTACCCAGGTCTGGGATTTGAACAAACAACCTTTATGTGCTGTAGTCAACATCTTGACCATTGAACCACCACAACAATATTGCCGCAAGCTTGCATGTGATTCAACTAGTTCTAACACTGAATTAATTCTATTAAGAGATTGCATTGAATCAAGAGTGTTGGTCCTCAGGCAGTGGTGGCTCAGTGATTAAGACTTCATGTCACAGTTATGATGGTTATGTGTTCAAATCCCAGCACCACCAAACTACTTTGATTGGGTTCTGGAGTGAGACTCTTCAACTCAGTTGTATCCTGTAAATGCAATGTGTTTTTTTTTTAATTATGTAACAACACTTTACTGTAAATATATTACAGGTTTTTACTCTAAATTACCATAAGAATGGCAGCATTTTTTTTTTTACAGTGTTGAGTACGTTAATATACAACTATATTTTGAACTGTATAGTGATAGAAAATTAATTACATGTAATAAGTTGTGTTTTGATCGTGGATAAGAGCTACAGTAAACTAACCTTGAGGATAAAGTATTCACAGAAATATAGAAGATAAGAGAAATTACAGTATTGCTCTTTAGAGTAGATCTACAAGATCTCAGTTCTGCCAGACTGACAGGGTAAGAAACCCTCTACTGATTCCTTCTCAGCTGAGGATCATCAATGTGACAGACATTAGCCCTGCTCTCTTTGACTGGCCCTGTAGGAAACAGGGTCCTGTGTATGTGTGTGTGTGCGTGCGTGCGTGCGTGCGTGCGTGCGTGCGTGTGTGTGTGTGTGTGTGTGTGTGTGTGTGTGTGTGTGTGTGTGTGTGTGTGTTTTAAGCAGGTCACACACAACTTCCCCTATTTTTTTGCAATTTCTTAGGCTTCCTCATAACTGAACCATGACTCTTCATTTTTGTTCCTTTAATAAACTTGTGTAAAAGCAAATTGATTCTCATGGTGCTGTACTGCCCAAACCATAAAAACAATCACTTTGTCACATTTAGCAAAGTTAGCACTGATGTTCTCTTGGGGGTTTCTCTTGTAGTTTGACACATTGTTTTGCTGTTTATCACATTGTTTGCTGTGTCTAACACTCCACAAATGAACCTGAACGACAGTGCTAAAATGCGTCAAGACAAAGTTGAGAAAGAAATCTAGGATCTCATCAAAACCTCTGACTTTTTTTTCCCAGAAAAGATAATCAGGTCAGTGTTCGGCCAACAGTGTACATAATTTATGAACCTGATCAGCAGAATTTAGAAGTCATAGTAAGTGCTAGTAAGAGTGAAATCTAAAATGACTGCAAAACCCATAGTTAACTAGCTCAAAAGGCTGTTTCTATTGTAACACATGGCAAAATGACCATCGTGTGTAAATATTTTCTGTGTGTGTTGATAAGGAGGGGATTTGTACAGTTCTAATATTGTAAGAAAATACACACGTGGACAAAATTGTTGGTACCCTTCAGGCAATGAAAGAAAAACTCACAATGGTCACAGAAATAACTT
>JAQQZX010014083.1:0-15787 GCA_030068355.1 Notoglanidium maculatum | reverse complement strand
GGAATGGGCGAAACTGGCCAAGGATAGGTGTGCCAAGCTTGTGGCATCATATTCAAAAAGACTTGAGGCTGTAATTGTTGCCAAAGGTGCATCGACAAAGTATTGAGCAAAGGCTGTGAATATACACTATATGTAAAGTGAAATGAGTGTCCTATGTCTCAATAGAGTTTTAATTTATATAGTCAATACTTGGTTGTGGCTCCTTTACTATGAATTACTGCATTAATGCAGTATGGCATGGAGGCAATCAGCTTGTGGCACTGCTGAGGTGTTACTGAAACCCAGGATGCTTTGATAGCAGCCTTCAGTTCGTCTGTATTTTTGGGTCGGATGTTTCTCCTCTTCCTCGACAAAACCCCTGGACAGTTGTAGCCCCTTTCCTGAAAACGTCTATGTGATGTGACTCAAGATGCACTGACACCAGCTTCATTCCACTCCTTGTGAAGGTCTCCCAAATTCTTGAATTGATTTTTTCTGTTGCTTGTGCACCTTTTCCTACCACACTTTTCCTTTCCAGTCAACTTTCAATACAGCACTCTGCAAACAGCCAGCCTTTTCAGCAATGACCTTCTGTGGCTTACACTCCTTGTGGATGGTGTTGGTCAGCAGTCTTCCCATGATTTTGGTCATGTGTACTGAACTACACCGTGAGATACATGGTATTTATACTGTTTGAATAGCAATTTACTCTATCTCGTATATGAAATGTTATAATAATTTAAGATGTTATTTAAATTTTTAAGCTGTAGGCCATACTTATACAAATTAAAATAGAAAAATGTTTAAAACATTTTAGTTTATGTGTAATGAATCTAGAATATATTAAATTTTCAAATTCTTAAATAACTGATGGAAAATATTGCACTTTTTAATGATATTCTAATTTTTTGAGATGCACCTGTAAGTGGGTTTCCTCCAGGCACTCCGGTTTCCTTCCACAGTCCAAAGACATGCAAATTAGGTCAATTGGCCACTCTAAATTGCCCATAGGTGTGAATGTGAATGGTTGTTGGTCTCTGAGTTAGCTCTGCGATATATCGGCAACTTGTCTAGGGTGAAGGCCAGCTAGGATTGGCTCCAGAATCTCTGCAACCCTGATGGATAAGTGGTATAGATAATGGATGGATAGATGGATATAGACAATCTACTCAAAAAAGTGCCAAATTACATTTTTGTTTTACTCTACTTAATGCAAATGTAGCTCCAATTTACTTTCTCTGAAGTTCATCTTCTCAGATCTTTTTTTAACATGCTCAACGTGGTCTTTAACAAGCCATGCTGTGATCAGGCTACAGGCCTTTTTTAAAGGAAAGTTGTTTACAATACATGATTAGTGGCTTTTTTAATGCAAATGAGTGTGGCTGTACATGAGCAGTGCAATGTAGAATGTGTGGGATTACTCAATGTCCATTTACATTTATAACATTTGGCAGACCCCCTTATCCAGAGCGACTTATGTAAGTGCTTTAAAGTTTCTATTAGTAAATACATTCTGATACTGGTTCACTATGACCTGGGTTAAGAATACCATCAGTCTAAAAACTCTGTTGGCACGTAATACAGAAGAAAGCATGCAAAATTATTATTTTATGAATTTTTTTTTAAATTATTTTAAATGTAAGAATAAATACTGAAAGTGCTAGTCCAAGTACTTCAGAAAGAGGTATGTCTTTAGTCATTGTTTGAAGACACCCAGTGACAGCTGTTCAGACATCTACTAAAAGTTTGTTGCACCACCTAGATGCCAAAACAGAGAACAATCTAGATGCAAGTCTTTCTTGCACCTTGAGAGATGGTGGAACCAGTCAAGCAGTGCTGGAGGATCAGAGGGAGCACAGTACAGTGCAGGGTGTGATAAATGCTTTGAGGTAGGAGGGTGCCGGTTCATTTTTGGCCTTGTAGACAAGCATCAGTGTATTGAATCTGATGAGGGCAGCTACGGGAAGCCAGTGGAGGGAGCATAGCAATGGGGTGGTGTTCGAGAACTTGGGAAGGTTGAAAATGTGTCATGAAGCTGCATTTTGGATCAGTTCCAGAGGTCGAATGACACGCAGAGGCAGACCTGCAAGGAATCTGTTAAAGTAGTCTAGTCTCGAGATGACATGGGACTGAACAAGTACTTGTTCACAAGAACAAGGAAGCATACTTTTCCACCTACAGGTGGTTTTTCTCCCCCAGATAGCGTGCGCAGAAGGTTAAATGTCCAAGCTGGGGAACTGTTAACCTTAACCCTCATGCATAGAGAGTGAGCCAGAATGGTTTGTTTTTACCCGTCAGGTATTTGTGGTGATGATGTTCAGTGGTATTTGTCTTGCTGCATTTTGTTGCATCCATCAGCCACCCTAAAAGTGCCATTGTCCCTTCCCCATCTTATTAGACAGCTGTGAAAGGTTGCTGGTTCAATTCCTTGGACCAGCGTGAAGAATGTGTTGGTTGGGGGAGTTAAATGAGCAGCACTTCCAACAGCTGAATGCATTCATAGCTGAAGTGCCCTTAAGCAAGACACCTAACCTGCTGCTCCCACCCAACCCACCCAACTGCACCCTGAGCACTGCAACATGGAGCAAGTGTGTGTTCACTGCTTGGATGGGTCAAATGGTTCAACCTTCCTGCTGGTCTTTGGTTTATTGAGCTCCATTATGAATGATTTGGCACTCTGTGAGAGTGAAGCGCCTCTGTGAAAAACTTTTGGGGAATTGTGTTCCGCATTGAACTCAGTTGGACACCAGCTCTTAATATCCCAGAGGGCAGAGGTTTCCAAGTTGCAATACAAATTTTCGGGTTGTGCTTTCTTCCCTACCCCAGATGCACAAACCTCACAGTGCATGCTCTGCATGTGTTTGTAAGAATCAAGCCATATCGTTTACCTGAATCAGCAATTGACATTTGAAATTACACCCACTGACATTATCATTTGGATTATTCATTTATTTAGTTATTTAGATTTTTTTTTATTTATGAATGAAAATTGGTTTAACTGAAATTATTTTACTAAGTCACTTTCTATTTATTTACTTTGACCACAGTATATTTTATTTTATATTATTTATTTCTAATATTTGGTTGTTTATCCATTAATTTACATGTGCTTATATTTACCTATGTATCTGCTTGAATTGCATTGTTATTAATTAATAAAATAAAATAAAAACAGTGTTAGCATGACTACATTCATCCATCCATCCATTCATCTTCTTCCACTTATTCGAGATCGGGTCGCGGGGCAGCAGCTTAAGCAGAGAAACCCAGACTTCCCTCTCCCCGGCTACTTCTTCTAGCTCTTCCGGGGGAGTCCCGAGGCGTTCCCAGGCCAGCCGACAGACATAGTCCCTCCAGTGTGTCCTGGGTCTTCCCCAGAGCCTCCTCCCAGTTAGACGTGCACAGAACACCTCACCAGGGAGGTGTCCAGGAGGCATCCTAATCAGATCCCCGAGCCACTTCATCTGACTCCTCTCGATGTGGAGGAGCAGTGGCTCTACTCTGAGCCCCTCCTGGATGACTGAGCTTCTCACCCTATCTTTAAGAGAAAGCCCAGACACCCTGCGGAGGAAACTCATTTGAGCAGCTTGTATTCGCGATCTCGTTCTTTCGGTCACTACCCATAGCTCATGACCATGGGTGAGGTTGGAACATAGATCAACTGGTAAATTAAGAGCTTTGCCTTATGGCTCAGCTCCGTTTTCACCAAGACAGACCAATGCAGAGCCCGCATCACTGCAGACGCCTCACCGATCCACTTGTCGATCTCACGCTCCCTTCTTCCCTTACTCGTGAACAAGACCCCGAGATACTTAAATTCCTCTACTTGGGGCAGGGTCTCACCCCCAACCCTGAGAGGGCACTCCACCCTTTTCCGGCTGAGGACCATCGAGACGAGATGGATTTGGAGGTGCTGATTCCCATCCCAGCCGCTTCACACTCGGCTGCAAACCGATCCAGAGAGAGCTGAAGATTACGACCTGATGAAGCAAACAGGACATCATCATCTGCAAAATGCCAATCCTGAGCCCACCAAACCGGACCCCCTCAATGCCCTGGCTGCGCCTAGAAATTTTGTCCATAAACGTTATGAACAGAATCGGTGACAAAGGGCAGCCCTGGCGGAGTCCAACTCTCACTGGAAACAAGTTCGACTTACTGCCGGCAACGCAGACCAAGCTCTGACACCGGTCGTACAGGGACCGGACAGCCCTTATCAGGGGGTCCGGTACCCCATACTCTCGGAGTACCCCCCACAGGGTTCCCCGAGGGACACGGTCGAATGCCTTTTCCAGGTCAACAAAACATATGTAGACTGGTTGGGCAAACTCCCATGCACCCTCCAGGACCCTGCTAAGGGTGTAGAGCTGGTACACTGTTCCGAAACCAGGACAAAAACCACACTGTTCCTCCTGAATCTGAGATTCAACAATCTGAAGGACCCTCCTCTCCAGGACCCCCGAATAGACTTTTCCAGGAAGGCTGAGGAGTGTGATTACTCTGTAGTTGAAACACACCTTCCGGTCCCCCTTCTTAACAAGGGGGACTACCACCCCAGTCTGCCAATCCAGAGGCACTGTCCCTGATGTACATGCAATGTTACAGAGGCGTGTCAACCAAGACAGTCCTGCAACATCCAGAGCCTTTAGGAACTCAGGGTGTATCTCATCCACCCCCGGGGCCCTGCCACCAAGGAGTTTTTTGACTACCTCTGTGACCTCCGTCCCAGAGATGGAGGAGCCCACCTCCGAGTCCCCAGGATCTGTTCCCTCATTGAAAGGCATGTTAATGGGATTGAGGAGGTCTTCGAAGTACTCCCCCCACCAACCCACAGTGTTCCAAGTCAAGGTCAGCAGAGAACCATCCCCACCATATACAGTGCTGACACTGCACTGCTTCCTCCTCCTGAGACGCCTGATGGTAAACCAGAGTCTCCTCGAAGCCGCCCAAAAGTCGCTCTCCATGGCCTCCCCGAACACCTCCCATGCCTGAGTTTTTGCCTCAGCAACCACCGAAGCCGCATTCCACTTGGCCTGCCGGCCTCCAGAGTCCCACAGGACAAAAGGGTCTTGTAGGACTCCTTCTTCAGCGTGCCGGTGTCCACCAACGGGTTCGAGGATTGCCGCCATGACAGGCACCAACCACCTTACGGCCACAGCTCCGGTCAGTCGCCTCAACAATAGAGGCACGGAACATGGCCCATTCGGACTCAATGTCCCCCACCTCCCTCGGGACGTGGTCGAAGTTCTGCCGGAGGTGGGAGTTAAAGCTACTTCTGACAGGGGACTCTGCCAGACGTTCCCAGCAGACCCTCACAACACATTTGGGCCTACCAGGCCTAAACGGCATCCTCCCCCACCATCGAAGTCTACTCACCACCAGGTGGTGATCAGTTGACAGCTCCGCCACTCTCTTCACCCGAGTGTCCAAGACATATGGCCGCAAGTTCGACGATATGACCACAAAGTCAATCATCGAACTGAGGCCGCGGGTGTCCTGGTGCAAAGTGCACCTATGAACACCCCTATGCTTTAACAAGGTGTTTGTTATGGACAATCCGTGACAAGCACAGAAGTCCAATAACAAAACACCATTCGGGTTCAGATCGGGGGGGCCATTCCTCCCAATCACACCCTTCCAGGTCTCACTGTCATTGCCCACATGAGCATTGAAGTCTCCCTGCAGAACGAGGGAGTCCCCAGAAGTTATGCCCTCTAGCACTCCCTCCAGGGACTCCAAAAAGGGTGGGTACTCCAAACTGCTGTTTGGCACATACGCACAAACAACAGTTAGGATCCGCCCTCGCACCCGAAGGCGGAGGGAGGCTACCCTCTCATCCACTGGGGCAAACCCAATGAACAGGCTCCAAGTCGGGGGGGCAATAAGTATGCCCACCCCCGCTCGGCGCCCCTCACCGGGGGCAACTCCAGAGTGGTAGAGAGTCCAGCCCCTCTCAAGGAGATTGGTTCCAGAGTCCAAGCTGTGCGTCGAGGTCAGCCCAACTATATCTAGCCGGAACCTCTCAACCTCGTGCACTAGCTCAGGCTCCTTCCCCTTCAGAGAGGTGACATTCCACGACCCAAGAACCAGCTTCTGTGACCGAGGATCGGACCGCCAAGGTCCTTGCCTTCGGCCACTATCCAACTCACACTGCACCCTACATCGTTGGCCCTTCCCATAGGTAGTGAGCCCATAGGAAGGGGGACGCACGTTGCAGCTTCGTGCCCCATGGGTGCAGGCCCGGCCACCAGGCGCTCGCCATCGAGCCCCACCTCCAGGATGACTACATTTTTTTATCCTATTAAATGACTACATTTAATAGGATTAATAGGAAGCATCAGTTTGGGGATGTTTTTATTGTGGGGACATGCTCTTTTGGAATGCAGGGAATATGCAGAAAAAAGAAGAATCTAGCTAAAGAGGCAATATGTGGGTTCACATTTAATAGCCTGCTGATATTAACACCTGGAATACGATCCACAACTAAAGCTGTTAGACATTTCTAAGAATGACTGATTTTGCAAATAGAGTTTAATTCTCTCTCCCTTTCTCTCTCTCCTTCTTTCTTTGAAAGCATTCCCATTCCCAGAGGTATTTATACTGTAGTTGTGCAGATGACAGTAACACACATAAAGCTGCCAATAAACTCAAAAGAAGATGCACACCTGCACACTCAGGGGCTGTTCAGTTTGCTTCAGTAAACAAATTTTAACTTGATTTTAGGGAACAGGAAAAAAGTCACATGTGTTTAGTACTGTGATGTCTTTCTGGGCCAAAAACTGCCTCACTGAGAGTGCTGTGTGTGCTGGAATGCTGTCCTGACGAAGGAGGAAACCATTTTCCCAGAGCTGTAGCCTCTTTCTTCTGACCCTTTCTCACAAAGTTTTAAGAACATTTTTGTAATAGTGTTGGTTCACTGTTAATTTATCAGGAGCCCAGTTCTCCATAATTAAACCCTTAATGTCAAAGAAAAAGTGGTATTAGGACACCCTTGTAGCTTTGGTGGTCCGTCTGTTATATTCAACCTCATTATTGAAGCAAACAGGGCATGAAGTTTTGAAAGGGCAGTGATCTTAAATGCTTTTATGTCCACTGTTAAATGTCTCTGAGGCTGTATGCATGTTAATCAGTGTTTGGCAAAGTTTTTTGATGTATGACTTGGAACAATGTTCTATGGTGATTGCATTTATGACATTTTATAGCCTTATTTTTAGTTAAGAAGAACTAATAAAAAAAAACATTTGCTTTTAAATGTAGTTTACATATTTTTGCTTTTACACATACTTTGGCTACAAATGGTGGTGTATCTGAAATCTCATTAAACCTTCAGTCTCATTATTTTCTCACTCTTCGCCTGCCTTTAATTAACATTTTTTTATAATTGCATATGTAATAGAAAACGAACAGAGCACTATGAGCAGGTCACAATCATTGCTATTGTGAGTAGTGATGACTATGACAAATCTTATATTATATGCTTATATTGATCAAATGACATATCTTTTGCTAATTCTCCTCCTAACTAGTGCTTTTGTCATGAGTGGGTGTCAACATGGGTGAATTTCTCTTCCACGAATTCTGCTCCTGAGTAGACTTTGGGTATACCTCCAGCGAAGGGGTGATAAAAAAAAAAAAATCAGCCCTCAGTCCCTCATCCCCTATGGTACTGGGACAGTACTTTAACATCTGGATTTTGGAGAACTTCCTGGGCATAAGGGAGCAAGTGAGGGAGCATGCAAAAATAAGGGTAATAGGGCACAGCCATAGATATGAAAGCCTAGATGCCTCATTGGGCGATTTGTACTATGTCATTGGGGCCACCATATTGGCATGGTAATTGTGAATTAGAGGACTCACAGAGATCAATTAGTGAACTGAGTATTTCCGAGAAAAACAACAAAAAAATACACTAATACTGCGCAGCCTTTGGCTGCAACAATTATGTGTCAGTTCACACGATGCCTGTCAGTTTAACTCATAGCATGTTTACTAGCTTTTGACACTGATGGGATACTAGCATGACTTCACATTTTTACATTAATACAAGAAGTACATTAATAAATGTAAATTTATAAATTTTAATAAATGTAAATTTATTAAAAACATAAATGATGATTAATTTTTCATAATTCATACTTATTTTTTGTAATCAAATGAAAGTACTGTGATTACGAATATTGAATATTTATATTGTCATCTACACCAACGTGACATCAAACTTGAAGTTCCAAAATGATCCACTGTGTGAGTTCTAACATGATTACACAATAATATTCATCATTGTAATGTAGGTTTCCCCGCAGTAAGGAGATTAGGAGAAAGTTGCAGGTTGCAGTGAGGAGAGAGGGCTTTGAAGCCGTGAACCATTCGGTACTGTGGAGCAAACATTTTAAATATCAGGACAAAAGTGTGTGTTGAATCTTCCAAACGAATTATAACCATGAGGTCAGGAAAGTAATTATGCTTAATGTTTATCATTAAAATAAAAAAGAACTGCTCATGTTATATTTGTCTTAACATATATCGAGTTTTAGCCAGGATTCACTAATTTTACTGCTGTTAAAAGGTAGTTATTATTAAATCATTGTTTCATAGTGCCTGGCTTTGTTTTTGTAAAAAAAAAAACAATAAGATGAGATGAGGCATCTAGACAAGTCTTTATTAGCCTCAGAAGGTCCCAACTTGGAAAAGCCCTTCCTAACAAGGATGCATCCTTTACATTGAGAAACACCCTCTGCCTCTCCAGGATGCTCTTTTATACTTAATCATGTTACTGTCCTGTTGCCAGTTAACCTAATTACTTGTCTACAGAAGCGTACACCTACAAATATTTTCTGAATTTAAAGTCAGAAAGAATTGTCAAAATGGATGAAAAGAATGCAATTATTAAGCTAAAGTTTGGAATTGGGATTAATCAAAAGCAGATTCTGTTGGCACATAATCACCACATCATAGCCAGTATTCGTACTTGCAAACAGCACTGTCACGAACTTGGTCTGTAACGAAGGAAAACTCATTCAGATTTAAGACAAGTAATATCCTTTGACCCAAATGCAAGGCTACTGTTGGATGCATCTTTGTGCACTTCAGAGGGCATTTATTGTGAACAAGATGTGATACAGCAGATTTTCAAGCTGACTGATAATCAAGATGTGGAAGTGCTACAGGCACATTATCTGCTGCATTCGCAGTCCTCTGCCCAAGGTCCTAATGCACTCCTCTTCTACACCAATGAAACAAGATATTTCTGACTTTTTTTTTCCTCAAAAATGATTTCTGATATTTTGCTTTAAACTCAGAATCTAACTAAAAAAAACACCTGTAGGTGACCCTAGTACACTTCTGTAGGGGTTGTGATGTTCCACCAGGTGTTTTTTTTTTAGTATTTCATAACTTTTGAAATACTATTTATTTCAGGTGTCTATTTATTTTCTTGCCCCGTACCAACTTTTTTGAAACGTGATGTTGGCATCAATCTCAAAATGAGCATATTGGGTTTACTACTAAGAAGATTTATTTTTTTATCTATTTTTCATAAATTTTACTTAACATTTGATGTTGTTTTTGTTCTAATTTCAATTAAATATGGGTTTAGCGTTCGTGATTTGCTAATCATTCTGTTTTTATTTACATTTTATTTAGGGACCCGACTTTTTGGAAACAGGCTTGTGGTGTACTTTCTGTATTACATTAGTACTGTAGGCCAGACTGCAGGCGCAGTAACTTACAGCGCAAATGAAACCTGCGCCACTGGTATCTGGCTTTGCCTAGTGAGAGCTGTTTGAGATATTGATGTAAAGCTGCACTACAATAGTTCATTATTTATTTTTCAAGAAAAGGGAAACAACAGTTTCTCATTATTTAGAACACACAGCAATCATTTGCATTGGATAAACAGCCTACATTCTATAAGCCCCATTCCGTAACTTGTCTTTTTTTTCATAAAACTGCTCTACGAATCCGTTTCACTTTGCCAAGTAGACCGCCGAGACTCATCCTCACACATCGCTGAGTTACAGGACATTTCCTTTTTATCTAGCAAACAAGTGGTAAATTAACAAATAAGGACAAAGCAATAAAGTTAGTTTAATTACGGAAAAGTTTGGTCCTTACCTGTGTTCGACGCCATTTTACGTCAATCTGGCGAATTCAAAAGTGAAAGCAGGAAGTTACTATATACTGTAATAACATGTCTTTCCGCCCCACAGATCATCCACTTCAAAAAAAAAAAACACTACATGCTCAGTGTGTAATTTTACCAAGAGTGCACTTCAAAATGAAGGTGTACTCCTTTACTACTTGGTTTATGTAAACTGTAGGAAATAGGTTGCAGTTTTTGTGGGACTTAATTAAATTAATTAATTAATAAAACAAAATTCCCATCCCATGATACATTACTGAAATCTTCAAGGCCTTTCTCATAAAATGGGGAAAAAAGTTTATATCATATTTTCTCTTGTCACAGCAGTCTGAAAACTACTTTGAACAACATATTTGGCAATTAAGTCTTTACTTTCATCCTCAGTAATCCTCAAATTAAAACATTTATTTGTAGCATATGTTTCATAAATAAACAACTAACTCATAAATTCAGTAGCATAAAATTTCATAAGGCATAAATAACTCAAATTTCAATAACAGAACTTGAAAAAAAATACAAACTCATGCTCACCATACCCTTTTTTTATAGTTAAACTAGAAATAAAAGTTCAACTGCTGCCTTAAAAATGAGTACTCAACTTGAATAACCTTTGTTTAGTTCAGAAAGTTAAGTTATACAAGTTGATCATTTGTTAACTAATGATCAACTTGATCCTCTGAGTTAAAACAACTTACTATGTTAAATTATTCATTCAAGAAAACTCACTTTATCTTGTCAAATAAACAATTCCTAACTATTTCACACTTTCATGTTAAGATAACTTCAGATATTGATATCACATGCCATTTTATTTTAAGAGCACTAACGTTCTTAAATTGTTTCTACTTTGATTTATTTCTCAACTTGACTAATAATGACAAGTTTTCCAGTTTCCTTAAACTTCACACTGAATAATTTTGGGAAAACGGCAGCTTCTCTGTATGAACCCCTCCTTCTCCCCTTTCCCTTGTTCAACTTATAACTTACAGACGTGAGTTAAATGAACATTGACAACCAAGACAAAACTCACAAGTAGTGAAGACAATGGATTATTTTATGTTTAATTTTTGAAAGCTTACAAATTTTAGTTCAACATCCAAAACTTGCCATGATAATTTGAGTTAAAGAGAAGAAATAAGTTCACTTAATTTAATTGAGCTATTATTTTTTACATTGTACACATAACTATACACATGTATATACATGTGTATATACACGTGTACGTGTATATACATACGTATACGTGTATATACACATATACATGTAAATATACACGTGTATATACAATACACGATTTGTATATAAGTGTAAGAATACTTTTTAAAAGTATATTTCATAGGAAAAGTACATTTTGTGTTAAAACTTTATACATACTTTAATACTAATACTATACTAAATGTATAATTTTGGAAATTAAGTGTGTTTAAATTGTAATTATGTCATGTTCTACATATATTCCAGATACAGTTAGTTGTGCTGTTTTTGAACAAGTTAGTTGCATTCAAATAGATTTAAGGAGTCATTTATAGCCACAGTTTGTATTATTGAAGGGTATTATAAATATACTGAAGTAGCATTGTGTACTAATCAAACATCACATTTCAGTGCTTCTCATACTACAACTAAAATAAACTTAATCACAGTTTAAATTATATTTCAGTATCACTAATTGATGTAATGCTACATAAAAAAATCTTAAATAAAATAGAAATAATTAAATAGAACAATTAAGCACAACTTTCAGATCAGAAGTCCAATGGTTTAACCACTAAACCACTAAACTCCTTCCCCAAACCAAAATGAATATTGAGAGGAAATTGAACCTAGGCCTCCTACATAACAGAGAATAAGCCTATCAATAAGCCACAATGCAACACGTCTTCTGTGCAGTAATGTACTTTGAGAGTTACACATGATTGCCACAATAATAGCACCTAATTATGTTTAAAAACCCAATTACAGAAGTTGGGATCTTGTGTAAAATGGAAATTAAAACAAATGCAATTATTTGCAAATACTTTTCAACATATATTCATTTGAATACAATACAAAGACAATGTATTTAATGTTCAAACTGCTAAACATTATCGATTTTTGTAAATATACACTCATTCTGAATTTGATGCCTGCAACATGTTCTAAAAAAGTTGGAACAGGGGCATGTTTACTATTGTGTTCCATCACCTTTTCTTTTAACAACATTTATTAAGCACAGGAGTTCCTCCTGGCCCTCTCCCTGGGACATGGACCTGTGTGGTTCAGACAGCACTCATGAATGTCCTGACACATCGGAGGCTAGAATCCAGCATCTCTCCTCAGATCCATAATACGCCCATTCGATGAATAATTGGAGTTTTCCTCTCTCCAGTGTGAATCCTGGATTTCATTTACCGTACAGGATGGCTCTCCTTTGATGTCAACAATTGCTGTGGAGGGTAGGGGGTTGCTTTCAGTAAGGGGACCAGGTGTTATTGGCTTCAGTCATGACACGTGGATTGATGGGACTAGGTGGCTGAGAGGTGGTAGGTCCAGTTTGTATGTTACCTCATTAATTCTGTGTAGGATCACCCTTCTGTAATATAAAGGTTCCTTGTGGATAACCATGCCCAGTCACCTGGTCCATAGCAGTTACCTGGGCCATGTATTAGAGCTGTTGGTGAGCTCATTAACATTCAGTGGTGGCTGGTATCCCAAGATGCACTGGAAGGGCTTGAGTTTGGTGAATGAGTGTCAGAGTGAGTTGTGTGCATGTTCTGCCAAATGGAGAAACTGTGCCCAGTCCTGCTAGTTGTTAGCACAGAAACTGCTCAAGAACCATCCAATCTCCTGGTTGGCTCTTTCCACTTGGCCATTCACCTGTGTGTGATGACCTGATGTTAGGCTCACAGATTCCAGGTTTTTCCATGAAACCTCCCCATACATGTGAAAGGATCTGAGCTTCCCATCTCAAATGCAGATTGCAGGGTGGGGAGAGGAATCAGACATAGGAACTTAAAAAGTGGTCAGTGATCACCATGATGACCACCATGATTGTTCTGATGAGTGGAGTTCTGAAATCGATGGCTAAATGTGATGATGGTCTCTGTGGTGTGGTTAAAGGGAGGAGTTTACCAGCGGGTAGGGCTTAAAGTACTTTGGCTTGGACACAGACGGAACAGGAGTAGATGAATGTTAAACAATGAATGTTCCGGCGCATGAAGGACCACCAGTACTTGTCCGGGGGGACCTGGCAAGTTTGATGAGTGAGAGCGGTGTGAGCCCCCAAGATCAGTTTGTAGAGGATACAGAGTCGCACATATTTCTTCTCTGCTGGGCACTGTGTGGGAGTTCTCAGGTCTGGTATGTTTGCTATTTCATGGTTTATGTCCCACATGATGGTGGGAGCCCACTGGCCTTTACTTTGCTGAAAACTTCATTGAACTCATGTATTCAGGGGGAATCACTAGGTAAGACTGCATTTCAGGGCTTCTGGTGGTCATTGAGGCAGTGGAGATAGATATAACCTGGAGATACTTAGCATAAGAGAGAGCAGACCAGTGTCTGATTTCTCTCTCCTTCCAGGAAATCTCAGGATTGTAGGTTTGCATCTATAGGACCCTGAGCACCACTGGGAGCTTGTTGGTGATGAGGAGATCTATTTGCTCCTGGTGCATCGCACTGATGTGATCTGGGTCTGTGGTAGCTCAGTGGTTAAGCCATTGGCCTAGTGATTGGAAGGTTGTGAGTTCAAATCCCATCACCACCAAGCTGCCACTGCTGGGCCCTTGAGCAAGGCCCTTAACCTTCACTGCTCACTTGTATAAAAAAAATAAGATGTATGTAAGTCGCTCTGGATAAGGTTGTCTGCCAAATAACGTAAATGATGTCAAGGGTTAATTGTTTGGTGCACTGACTGTTGGACCCTCCCCCCAGCCACCACCCTCCATTTCAATAGGCCTCCATTTAGTGCCTGAATTCTGAGGTGGCCATTGTAGTGCCTGTATAGTAGTCAGGCTGCCAGGATTTTCCTATCACTTTTGACAGCAACCCAAATGTTGTGAGGTTTCTATGTGACCCTATAAAATGGCTGGGTTTTAAAAAACCTAAAAAAACCTGGGTTTTAAAGATTCATTCAAATGATGGATCATCTGCACCCATCCATCCATGAGAAATCTGTGCACTTCCAGAGATTTATAATTTTTCATATTGTTGTGTAAATTCTTATGCGATTAAAATTAAAATGACACAATCACTTATCACATCAAAAGTAATTTCACATAGACATGGATTACAGGTTTCAGTCTTCTAGAGAGAGAGATACAGGCGGTCATAACGTTTTTAGATTTAATTCTGTTGAATTACCAAGTCAGTATACGAACAAAATATGAACAAAAGTTTGGGGACACCTAACCAGCTGATCAATATGTCCTTGTTGAACAACCAGTTCCAGATTCAGTTCAATCTTTTCTGTTAGGTTTCCCCTTTCCCTTTCCCTTAGATTTTGCAGTGTGGCTGTAGATATTTGTATTCATTCAGCAGCAATGGCATTAGTAGGGTGGGGTGCTAATGTTGGGTGAGGAAACTTGGCATTCCAGTTTTTCCCAAAGGTGTTCAGTGAGGTTGAGGTCAGGGCTCTGTGCATATCACTCCAGTTCTTCCACCCCAGCCTTGGCAAACCATGTCTTCATGGAGCTCGCTTTGTGCACAGAGGCATTGTCATGCTGGAACATGATTTGGTCCAGTTAGTTCCAGTAAAGAAAATTGTAATGCTGCAGCATGCAAGTCACCCTAGACAATTGTGTACTTCCAACTTTGTAGCTACAGTCTGAGGAAGAACTATATATGTGATGTGATGGTCAGGTCGCCACAAAACTTTGGCTATATAGTGCAATTACCAATCAGAGTAGGGCTATATAGAATTGAATCACATCTACAATTACACATCCACAGTCAAATTGATATTGGGGCTAGCTGAAGCAAGGTGTAAAGGGAAACCATTTTATTTCCATGAATTTAATATTAACAGCTGTAGAGTTAGTAACACAGATGTTTGTCAACCACAGCACATATTATAATTGCAGGACATTGTCAACGAGGTAGATGATTATCTCCCTCCAGCTGTGCCTGGTTTAGCAGCCCCTCCTCCATAGCCGCGCTCTGATTCTTGGGCCTGCCTTTTCCACGTTGCCACACAGGTTGTTGTGGTTTCAGCGGTGCGGAGCGCTGGCCCTCTCCCAATGGGGTGGAGCACTTGCAACGTTGAGACGGCGGGGCTGTATAGCTGCAGACATCACTTTATTTGTGATTTATTTATTATTTCTTTTATTCTTCTTTATTTTCCCACCTTGCATGTCATCGCATGCATTGCACATTGAAGCCTAACAGGTACATGACAAAAATTTTTGTTCAAATATGTGTTTTTCACATACTTGTAAAAAGTATATTCACTTAAGTATACATTCTATGTTGTATTAAAGTGCTGAGTAAGTGAAATGCATTGCTTTAAATACTATACTTAGCTAGGCAGGACAAGTAATTAAACTTTTGTTTAGTATGGTTCAGTATGTTAAAAATACATTCATTCAAGTAATTTTAAGATCCTTTATATGTCTGAAATATACTATATATATATATATATATATATATATATATATATATATATATATATATATATACACACTCCCGGTC
>JAQQZX010014074.1:0-15787 GCA_030068355.1 Notoglanidium maculatum | reverse complement strand
CCGAAGATGCTGGGATTGGCTCCAGCTTCCCCATGACCCAGATGGATAAAGCGGTATAGATAATGGATGGATGGATGTATTTGTTTCTCCAGCTTTTCACACTACAATGATTCACTGAATGCAGAAATGCAGAAAAGACTGCAATTATTAAATGAATTTTTTAATCAGTGTCTTCTGTTTTAATAAGGATTTTGTGTTTTTATCTTTTTTTAATAAGCTTTCATATTAATATCTACAGTAATAAAACATGCAATGTCCTGTGGCAGCCTTAATATGCTCTATTTTGTTGATATGTAAAAATACAAGACATGAATGCACATGTGAATGTCCAATAAAATGTTTCATTGTGAACTGCTGCACCTGGAAACAAACAGCTTTTCTTCATTCTTTAACTTTGATTGCTAGAGAGATTATTTTGATCAACTTCTCACTTATGTCATATAATATCAGGAATGTCTCCTCATGCCCTGACTCACTTTTATTTCGATGTTTTTACTTGATGTTCACAGATGTAATATTCCTCCTCCATGCCATTTTAGTAACTTCTTATACCCTAACTTTTATGGCTAACTTGCTCATGCACACATGAAACATCAAACAGACAATGTCTAATTCTTTGTCATCATGGGGTCAGCTGGAAACACCAGAATCAATGAGTGCATAGTCACTTGCGCAGCATTTTACACACAGAGAAAGTCATTAATTCTTAACTGAACCAGTGAAGTTTACTATCTGTGCAACAAACAGTGCCAAGGGCATGATCCAGACTCATATCTCAGTAAAAAAAAATAGAGCTTGTTTAAATTTTAGGCAGATTATCCAAAATGGCAGCCATGTAGCAAGATTCAGGGGCAAAGAGCTGTTGTCCAATAAATGTGCAAAGGATAATCTGCAATGATATCACCATCTACTATACAATCCTATAAACATTCGTCATGCATAATTTGCACAATTGTAAACATAAAAATAAATCTGGCAGAAGTTTCCTCTAGCTGTCTGTATTCTTGGTGAATTAAAAACAAATAGTGCTGTACTGCATAATGTATTAAAACTACAAAATAGCAAAATGATCTGCTGTACATTTGCCAATCTAGGTAGCTAGTTAACTGAAATAAAATCCACACTTTTAAGGTTCGTTTATAAACCTTATTGTTGAAAGGCATGTCTTTTAAGCAACACATGCCACAGGCAACGTGCATGCGAAATGGTGTTGAATGCATGGGGAGTTGGAAGGCAGTGCTGAAACTGTGCAATGTACACATGCCTTTAGTGGTTATGATAGGGTGATAACTGTAAAATCACAACACTCTACTCTTCTCTTGGTTCTACTTTAATCTTATAAAGGGTGAGATGCCTAGAAAACCATGGCCAGAAAGTTTCTGCCCAGTTAATACACAACACCCTGCTCAGAATGCATTACTACAAATTTAATTACTGATTGTATTATTATTTTTTTATTTTAATTTTAAAATGCATTAGTCATCACTCCTCCTCTATTTTCCACTGATGGTCAACAATAATGCCGCCAAGTGACTGCCATAGTGTTCCAAGGCGTGTGCCATTGAACCCCAAATTTCTGTACAACGACTTCATGAATGTGTAACCATAGCATGTCAATGAGTCATCATTCATGCCACTGAGTGCACAGATGTGCCCAAGCATGACATTGTTGAAATTTATATGTGAATGGTGCGTGCCCAGTTTGTAACTTATGCATAACAGATGGCACGTATGTTGCAAACTATGCTTAACTTTGTCATGATGGTCAGTGTTGTGCCCCCTTTTTGGCACATATTGGCACACCACTATGTAGACCTGTTCATGACCAAAATTTATGCAAGTGTCACGGCTGCTTTATTTTTAGGGAAGTTCTGGTATCAAAATGAGGCAGAGGATTCCCCCTTTCGTGTTATATCATGGAATGTTCATGATGGAATGTCCCAGTTCATCCGGTCTTGGGACCGGCACCACGAAATACTATCTGTGCCCCCTAGTGGCTGGGACCATTTACACTCACAATCACACCTATGGGCAATTTAGAGTAGCCAATTAATCTAATTCATTAATTAATCTAATTTTTGGACCGGGGGAGGAAACCCACACGCGCACAGACAGAACATGAAAACTCCACACAGAAAGACACCCCGGGGTGACCCGGGACCTTCTTGCTGTGAGGCGACAATGCTAACTACTACACCACTGTGCTGCCCATTGCTATATCACATTAAAAATGAAAAACCAAAATTGATATTAATGCACATGGTATGTGCTTTCTGAAAATAATACCCTTTATTGTTAAAGTAATCTTCATCTTTCCGGTAAGGCTTTCTACAAGATTTTGCAGCTTGGCTGTGGGGATTCAGCCATTCAGCCACAAGAGCCACAAGTTTATATTTTTTCTCTTTGTCAGGTACTGCTTCGATCAAATTTCACACACTCAACATTTGCATAACAGTGTAAAGTTGCATAGGTGTTAATTGCACTGAAGACAGAGGGGTGAGCTTGCGTGGGGAAAAAGAGGAGGGGCAGACCTATTGGCTTGGGGTGAAAATTCTCACAGAATTCTAGTGTTAAAAAGAAAGAATGCACTGACAAACTCTGCAACACCAAAAGGCCCGGAAGACCATGAAAGACAACTAAAGTGGTTAATCGCAGAATTATTTCCTTGGTGAAGAAAGACTCTTTCACAGCATCTAGCCAAGTCAGGAACACTCTTGAAGAGGTATGCACATCACTGTCAAAGTCTACCACCAAGAGATGCCTTGATGAATGTAAATGCAGAGTGTTTACCTCAAGATGCAAACCACTGGTAACACTTAAGCACAGATATTAGACTTTGTTAAAAGCATCTAAAAAAGCCTGCTCAGTTCTAAAACAACATTCTTTGGTCAGATATAAATAATAAATAAAAAAGCAGTGCTAGTAGTACCTTTAATTTAATTGGAATACAAAAAATACCTATTCGTCATATGGAAGAGTTAAAAATAAATGTTTTGAGTGAGAAAAAGAAGCATTAAATTCTGGCTTTACTGACAGAAAGATAAAGTGAGTGCCAGGTTGCTTCCATCCTCAAAATTTCAAAGACAGCAGTTCATAAGAACAAGGTCAAGCAGAAGACATTGGGGTAAAAAAAAAAAAACCTTCATTAATGAAAAGCAAAGAAGAGCGAGGCTGAGGTTTGCTAAAAACCATAAGGATCGAACCGTAAAGGACTGGAGTAAGGTCTGAGAAGTCCAGTTTTCAGCTGTTCCCACAACTTGGTCATCTAATGTTTAGAGAAATGTGTTGAGAAAGAGTGTAAGTGAGCAACAGAGAAATACAAGCAAGCAGTGATTGACATGTAGTGTTGTGTACCTTGCAGAGTCAAAAATTCAAATTAATTTCTTCAGTTATATACAGTTAATTGTTATTATTTCATAATATTTTTATAGTCACATGCCCCATTATAGTAGGGTGTGCACACTTATGTAGCCAGGGCAAAAATTATAATAAATATTATAAATATATAATAAATATTAAATATAAATATTAAAATATTAAGTATGCTTAGCTGACCTGTTCATGTCTGGATGTTAGTATACCAGTGGTTTCTTTCTTTTTTAGGTCTTGTTGTATTGGCCGAATGCTTGTGCAACTTTAAATTTTTTCTTAGCTCCAAAATGGCTTGCTTTTTTCCCCATAGACAGCTTTCTAGACTTTGTGTACGTTTATTCTTCTTAACAACAAATGTGAACTGTGTCTACACATGTGAAACCCTGGGCTCAAATGAGTGTGCCCATTTGATGACCAGACACTCCTTCTCCTCAATGCTGTATTTTGACTCCTGTGCTGAGAAGTTCCTGATTATGTACAACAACCAGAGGTCCTCCCCTTCCACTACCTGGGACAAAATATCCCCCTGTCTAATGTCTGGTGTGCTGGTCTGCAGCACAAAAGGGAAGAAAAGTTAGGTGGGTGAAGAAAGGGCCCTCACACAGAGCTGCATTAACAATCACAAAGGCCTCCTTACACTACTCTGACAACTGGACTGGCTTTACTGCACCTTTTTCAGTGAGATCAGTCAGTGGGCTGGTGAGATCCAAATAATAAAGTACAGAACTGCCATAATATCCCAATGTCTCACCTACTTTTTGGTCTTGGGTTTTGGGGAGGCCCCAGTCACAGCAGTTTTATTAATTTGGGGATGCACCTGCCCATGACCCAAGTGGAAGCTCAGATACCATACCGCCACCTGTCCACTCATGCATTTGTCTGGTTTGCTGTGAAGTTGGCCTATCTCAAAGACTTTAGAACCGCACACACTGCCTTCATTCATTACTATAGATTAGTATCTCATCTAAGTAGGCAGCACACAACAACATCAGGACAAGTCTCTATGTCATGTTCTGTTAGATTTGCGTGTTAAAGCAGGGAAGAAAACACATCCGAAAATTTGAATAGCAATTTGTCAACCTTTGCCTTCTGGGATGGTGAGAAATAATCTCCAACTGGAGATTATTCAGTTATTATTCAATTATCCACTCCTGGGATCAGCTGGTTTGGGACACTCTGGTCCCAACTCATCCCTCTCTGCCACTGCTGTTGCTAGAGCAACAGGGATCACCTCCCTTTAGTGTTTGAAGAGGTTAAGATGGTGCCATGCATTTTCTTTACCTGTACTCTCCCACTCCCTATATGTCCTCAATGGACCCTTGTCACTTGACGAGTAATTTCAAGCGGGAAGTGAGAAATAATATGAGGACTTTGTCCTGATGCAAAATGTCTCAGTTGGGAGTGCCTATTATAGAGCTGTTGCTGTTTGTCCTGTGTCTGAAGCAATGTGATAAATGGTCCAGTGTGTGGAGTTTTTCTTGCAGGTCCAGAATGTACTGCATTTCATTTTTATCTGTTTCATTTTCATTGTTGGACTGTCCTCCCAGTTGTCTTTAATGACTTACAGCATGCCCTTGAGCTTTTGCCCAAATAATAATAAAAATAAGGAAAACACTGTGGAGGCCTGGGGATCCTCAAGAACTGTAAATAATATGTCTTCTAACCATTTATCCCAATTACATCTATTATTGTGTATGAACTAAGGTATCATGTTTTTAAGTGTTTTATTAAAGCTCCCTGGTGGTCTAGTGGTTAGGCTTTGGGGCTCCCACCGCTTCGGCCTGGGTTCGAGTCCTGGGGAAGCGCCAACCCAGCCACAAGGGAGTACACAGTCTAGTGTATTTCTGAGTGCTGGTCCCAAGCCCAGATAAATGGGAGGGTCAGGAAGGGCATCCAGTGTAAAAACTTAGCCAAATCAGATATGCGGACACAAATGGTTCAGCTGTGGTGGGAGGAAATTATTATTAAAGCTCTCTACTAATCTGTCAATTTGCAGATGATAAATGCTGGTCGGGGTCACTTTATCCTCAATAATTTGTACAGTTCACATATCTCACATAAGTGATGTGCTTTGGTTATTTAAAATCTCTTTTGGGGTCCCAACTGGGGACATTACTTAAAACAGTGTCCTCATAGGCACTACTTTGGGATATTGTTACATAGTCCAGCAGAAACAACAAAAAAAAGTGATATCCCCTTGCTGACTGGTCTAATGGCCCGAGATCCATTCCAATCTTTCAAAGGTGAATTTGATAAGCGGGAAAGGGCACAATGGTGCATTTGGGATCGCCAGGGAGTTCATCAGCTGACAATTGTGGCAAGATGCACAATACCTGTGTACATCACTTCAGATGCCTGGCCAATAAAAACAAGCCATTAACCAGGTTATTGTTTTATCCACCCAAGGTGCCCTGCTCTTGGGTTGTAATGAGCCAGGTGGAATAGAATTTCCCTGTGGCTGTGTCATTCCATTATTTACATCATTGTCACACCTGTTTGAGTTTCCGAGCTCAGTTGGTATAAACAATCTCTATTAATTGCAAAATGGGGAAAGGTAAGCACTGCCCCAGCCTGATTGTTTTACCTGTCAATCACTGGCACCTGCTTAAATGCATGATTCAATGAATCATCACGTGACCAGTGGTAAATCCACTAGAAGCTCCCAGAGAGGAGAGAGGTCTGCCCCCTTGGATGAGTCCTGACCAATGTCTCACCCTCAGCTGGTCATGGTCACATGACATAACTTGGCGTGTTGGTAGGCAGGGCAGCACAGACATCACACCAGGCTTAAAGCTGGGACCCACCCAGTCCTAAATCTGCCAATTCCCTAAACCCTGGCCAGTCCATGCCCAGAATTCTGAGTGGGAAAGGTGGTGAAAACTACCACTTTTAGACTTTGGTTTTGTCTCTTATAATTAATGATGAGAAGCACCATAGGATTCCTATTAAATCCTCATTAATACACTGCACCTTCACCTCCCAACAGCTCTCCAAACCTCATCTTGAATCACGCTTTGGTGGACTAAGGTAAAGAATACAGACTGCACAATGTCTGTATCCACCAAGGCCTAATGTATATCCCCATGAGTACTATCTGGTACTTTGTATGTCTACTCCAGATTGGGGGAGGGCTGTGGGACCATGGAGATCCTGAGCACTTGCCCAACATCCATCCATGGACACTCCTCCTGGAAATGTCCCAGTCCTCCGCAACCCCAACAGACCTACTCAGGCCCTGCTCCAGCTTTTCAGACCTCTGCTGCAGCCTGGGGAAAAGGAACAAAGCAAAAAATAACATTAGATTAAGGTGGCACGTCGACACATGCAAGTATGTGCTTGTGCAAGTGAGAGAGAGAAAGAGACATTAATGTGCATATGGGATGTGAAAAATATGCAGCAATAATAATAATTTATTTCTCTCTTATAAAAATCTATTTCTCTTTTATAGCTTGCATTAAACAGGTGAAACAAGAATGAGAGTGGCACAGGCTGATTGTACAGTTGTCATGGCAATCATACACAAAGCGTGCATGCTCACAGGCCATATTCGCTGCTAGTATGCGGACCAGTCACAGTTGCTGCAGTCTGTGTAGCCATGACATATACAGTAGTTATGGTTTTGTTCAAGTTCAAGTGGCTTTGTCATTTCAACCATATACAGGTGATACAGTACATAGTGAAACGAGATAATGTTTCTCCAGGACCATGGTTCTACATATAAGACAACACGGAAGTACAAAAGTGCACGTGTGCAACAGGAGACAACATAAGACAACAAAGTGCAAGTGTGCAAACAGTGCAGACATCATGAGACCAGACAGTGCAGCGCTAATCCAAATCGAATGTGCCAAAATTGTAGAGGTAGATGAATGTACATTTGTGTGTGTGTGTCAGTCCAGTCCCTGAGTGTTCAGGAGTCTGATAGCTTGGGGGAAGAAACTATTACAGAGTCTGGCAGTTAGGGCCCGATTGCTTCAGTACCTCTTGCCAGATGGCAGGAGGGTGAAGAGTATGTGTGATCTTCCACAATGCCGGTGGCTTTGCGATTTCATCGTGTGTGTTGAATGTCAGTGATAGAGGGAAGAGAGAATCTTGAGAACAAGAAGTTGAGCACAAGAAGTTTGAGCACAAGAAGTTGTGCTCAAAACAATCCTGAAGAGCAGAGATGTCTCCTGCTGACTAGGTTCTCACCTGCTTCAGAACCGGTCTGGTGTGTCTGACGAGCAGTCTGTATGTTTGCATCAGCATAACAGAAATGTGGTCTGAGTAGCCGAGGTGGGGGCGGGGCTACTGACAGACCTGCAATAATGGTAGAGGTCAACTGTTAACTTTGATATAAACCTTGGTTTGTACCTTGGAGTACTTTGGTTAGTGACAATTTCCTTAGGAATCCCCAACTGAACCCAGAGGAGGACCAGTTCCTTTGCGATGGATTTTGACATGGCTTTCCAGAGTGGGATGGCTTCTGGGTAGTGTGTAGTATAGTCCAGGATTACCAAGATGTATTCATGGCCCTGGGTGGACTTTGGCAGTGGCCCCACCAGGTCTATTCGCACTTGCTCAAAGAGGATGTTGATGATGGGAAGGGGAATCAAGGGAGCAGGCAGTGCCTTTTGGGGTGATGTCAGCTGGCACTGGGGGAACTGTTTCACAAAAAAACTTCATCTCTGCAGAAATACCAGAAAAGCTAGTTGAACAATACAACAAATGTGTTATCTTGCATGGGGACTATGGGGAAAAGTGATATGTTCAGTTGCTCACAGTTACTTTTATTAAAACCATTAAATGTATTTTGTGTTTACTTTTTGATTCTCTCTCATGTATAGCACTGGGTCCCAGATTCATGGTAGATTCTGATAGTGTGTCTAGTGAACTTATCTGATCTTTCTGGAATGTAACAGACCCAAAATAGTAAATGTATTAAAATATTACTAGGTGGCTGTTATTGACACCTGTAAGCACAGTTACAGTGACAGATACAGTAGTTCACTTGGTTAATTAGTCACATTAGATAGAAGACAGAGAAGAAAAAAACAAATCAAATTGTCTGGTCCATACCACACCCACTTCTGGTTTAAATCAAAATTTGGGGCACAAGATACAGATAGTGCCACTGTGTTGTACCCCTAATATCTACCTAGTAATGTAATTTAATTTAATAGATTTAGAATAATTTAATAATTTAATTGTAGAGAGGTACTTCTATTCTTTTATGTGAAGCTAATGTGAATCTAAGTTGACATCATGGGGCAAGAGGAGAGTGCAAAGCAGACAGGGAAAAAGATGATAAAAGAAGGGAATGGAATAGAGTACAGGAGAAGAGAGTAAAGCAGAATTCACACACAATGTAATGTAAACTACTCCTATCTTTTTCTCTTGGTTCACATCTCCCTCTAAGGCCCAGCCACCCATGACTGGTTCATTCTTGATCCTGTCTTTGACATCTGCAACCAGTTGCAATACATCACTGTCATCTTTGCTTTCTCCATGTATTTGCATGTTTGTTTGTGTAGGTGTATGTGTGTAGTGGAGAGTTGAGGAACCATGACGCATTCCCTTGTGGGAATGGTGCAGCTCAGGATTTGTAGAGAGATGCTAGTTCTTCTCACTACTTTAGTTTCACTTGGATTCTGATCCTATTATTCTGGTCATATTCTGATTCCACTCATTTAAAGGTACGTTATTAGTCAAAATTATTCAGGATTAGGTCTCTAGCAGTTAAATAGGTGGAGTTCAACAACATTTGAATGTTTTTTTACTCCTTGAACCCACCGCCATGCCTGCCCTTGTACACAAAACTCTTCTGGGAGAACCTGCAGTTATCATGCTAAGTAGAGTTAACATTAGCAAGGACTGTCAACATGACAACACTATAACATGCAAAATTCAGGTCATAGTAATTTAAAGAGTATCTTTGCTGTACTATTTTATTTATAAGCTGTCATGAATATTTTATGCTCCAGTGTTAGCATCATTAGCATTGTTAGCTTAAAAACCCATCTGTGAGCAATGAACACCTGCAGCTACACTCACACTGACCCTTTGTGGATTGGATTGACTACTGTGTTAAACTACATTATGGCCAAAGGTATGTGGACATGGCAAGAACACCCATATGAAGGTTTTCTCAAAACTTGTACCACAAACATGTAAGCATGCAATTGGTAAAAAAAATGTCTTTGTATGCTGTAGCATTTCTTTTCACTGGGACTAGAGGCCTAGCCCAGACCTGTTCCACTATGACAATATCCCTGTGCACAAAATGAGATCCATAAAGACATGATTTGCCAAAGTTGGTGTGGAAGAACTTGAGTGGTCTGCACAGGACCCTGATCTCAACTGCATTGAACACCTCTGGGATGAATGACACCTACACACCTCATGTGCTATTATGGCTGAATACAAAATATATTGGAAAGCCTTTTCAGAAGAATGTAAACTGTTTTCGCAGCAAAGGGGAACAACTCATTATGGTTTTTGAATGGGATGTTCAATACTTAAGTGCCCACATACTTTTGGTCATTTTATTATATCAAATTTTGTGAGACTTTAATTACTCACCAGGTTTCAGATAGTATGCAGTGGTCACTTTCTCATCATGTCTGTGCAGCAGGTGAGGTTTTGTGTGTATGTATCTGGTCAGTGGTGCCCGGCACTTCCTTGATAGGTTTTCAATGCTTGGAATGATGGCTGGGGAGCATGTGGAGGGTTAGCAGAGCGGAATTACTAGAGAGAGAGAGAGATGTAATTACACAGTGATGGGGTCATTTGGAAGGCAATTGCCAGGGGTTAATGTAATATGGAGAGATGAGGTGAAATTTGGGTATAGAAAACGTGTTCAAATGAAAAAGGCAGAATTCATCAGACAAGTTGTACTGAAGCAGGAGTTGGCTGTGTGTGTGTGTGTGTATGTGTGTGCGTGTGCGTGTGTGTGTGTTGATGAGAAAGTGAAAGTAGAAAAAAGATGTCTCTTGACTCCATTCTCACACTCCCCCTTATTGTGCATTTTTAGACATTAGCCCTTTCTGTCCCATGTCTGTAACATCAGTTGCTGAGGAGGAAGTGTTATTTTACCTTACATTGTCTCTGACAAAGCAACCTATTGTCCTCTCCCTTTTAGGGTTGAATTTTTTTTCTGTATCATTTAGAAACATGATCACTAGAGTCTGACAACATGTTATTTACAGAAATTGTACTCATATAGTTATTTATAAAAATTGTGCTCCTAAAGTGTTATACTGCCCATTTTTTCAAGTGATTCTCATTATATTTAAATAACAACATTTTGGACATTTGGAAAGCTATTTGTTAGAGCCAAAATAAAGAGAGCTTGGGCAGTTTAAAGAATTGGTTTCTGCCACGACTCTTAAACAGTCACTTCATTCTCAAGATCTAGCAATGCACATAGTTGTTCAGGCTCAACTTTGATTAGTATATAAAAAAAGGTATAAAAGGGTTGCTCATGGATTGTGCTCATACTCACTCTGGCTGTCTTTGTGTCTCCGCAGATTAATTTGATTAATGCAACTTTTATGCATTTAGTGCCTCATTCTCCTGTGCAAATAAGTAAAAAAAATCGCTCAGCTCTGCAGTTTTCAGTGTGCATTCTCCACTTGACTTAAATCTATGACTTATGTGCCCTAAAGGCATTTACATGTTTTGCGTGGAGCAAGCCCAAAATCTGGGTGTTTCTTATGTAAATACCATTCATGGTCATTCTACATTTTCGTGGGCTGTAGTAAATCAAACGCCACTGTGAAGAAAGAAGGCGGCCACAAATATTTTTACCTTGTCTGGATATACTGGGGCTAACTGATGAACAGTGTATCCAGATGCCTCACCTGCAGTTCTTACTGGTCCTTATCAAATTGCCTTTTTTAAAATTAATCTCTACACGTCAAACATGTTTTTGTTTACCACAAAATGTAAACTGTTCATGATCCCAAGCATACCACCTCATTTTATGGCATGAACATATATGGCTGCAACTGGAACTGATTCCCTTGTATTTATAGATTCCGTGACTGCTGACAAATGCAGCAGGATGAAACTGTATTATCAGTTGTGTTATCTATTCAGATTCAGCCAAACACTTCAACAAGATTCAGCAACCCAAAACTTTTTTAAGGCAAAGAAGTAAAATGTCCTGCACTAGCCAAGTCAGTCACATGACTGACCGCATTTCATGTACTGAATGCAAATCTGATGGCAAAACACTGTGGAACTGAAGACAGCTTCAGTAACAAGTAGGATCACCAAGGGAAGAAAACGAGTGTGAGGTGATGTCTATGGGTTCCAGAGAGTAAGAAGTCATTGAATGGAAAGGATTTTCAATGAATTAATAAAACCGACCATTAAATTTGTGACTCGAATTACTTTTGGTCCATTAAAAGTGGGGGACATTAGTTGGGGGGCACAATACACATTATATGGCTGAATTTGTGGACACCTAACCTTGATACCCATATGTGCTTTTTCTAACATCCCATTTTAACATCCCCTCTTAATAATCATCCCATAATAATAATAAAATAATAATAATAATAATAATAATAATAACAATAGACTCATGCAGTTATGCACAAGGAGTGATGGGTACTAAAAAAATTATCCTTTAGGAAATGTTATTTTAGTGACTGTGTCAATGAATTTCTATGTGGAACATCTTGAATGATTCAGTCCAATTGTGCCATGTGTATTGTGTGATGAGCAGGTCTTTTGTCCCATATATAGAAAATGAGTGGATGTTCTTTAGAAAGGGAAGCTGTCTCAAAATCTTCCCAGAGGATTTTGACATTTTTACATGTGAGGTAGCATCAAAATAAAGGCAAAATTGTCACTGTGTTCACACTGTCAAGGTATGGCGAGACACAAGTACAGGGTAGGAGATGGTCGTATAAGCAGTACAGTGTTTATTGAAAACACAACAAGCAGAGGTACAAATATGCCAGGCAAAATAGCAATCCACAATACGGACTTGGGTCGAGCGATCGGCAAACAGAGTAACAGGGGTAATCCAAAAATGGTAGTCAAAAACACAAAGTATAGTCCAAAACACAGTAAACAAAACATGGGTAAGAAAACTCACAACAATAGCAGATGGAGGCTAGACTAATGCTTCGCAAACTCGAAGCGCATATGGCAGTCCTTTTAAAACACGGCTAATCAGTCCATGAATGAGATGCACCTGTCTCCGTTGATTGGCTTAATGGCTGGGAGCAGGTGCTCATGGGAACTGTAGTCCGTGAGGTCTCCGTCAACATGCAGAAATGTGTGCTTCCACTTTGAGAGCGACGGAGATGAGGGAAACAGCGTGCATGGCCATATCTTCGAGGCATACTGTGCAAGGAGCGGATCATGACGGAACCCCTCCCCCAAAGGCGCTTCACCCGGAGCGCCCAACGAGATTGCTTCTTGGGGGTCCTGGACCTGTAGGGGCAGGCCTATCACTCGTTTCGACTACACCAGATTTTTTGCCAAGATGAGGGCGTGGGCAGGGACCCAGGCAGGAACTCGAGCAGGAAGAAGTGCAAGAGCAGGCTTGGTGACTTGCGCAGGGATGGGTGCTATGACTTGATCTGCGACAGAAACGGGTGCTGTGATTTGAGCTGTGACAGATACAGGAGCTGGCTCTGTGACTTGCGCGGGAACAGGCGCTGTGATTGGAACTGGAACCGAAACAGGCTCCGTGACTGGAACTGGAGCGGGAGTGGGTTCCATGACTTTTACTGTCTCTTTGACATTTAGAGGAACAGTCTCTGTGACCTTGACGGGAACAATCTCTGTGACCTTTTTGGATCAGGAACAGACGCTGTGACTTTAGTTGTGAGTACTACTGGAACCGGAACTGGAACAGAAGCGGACTCCATGAACGTGACAGGCCCTGTAGTTATGAGAGCGGCAGGTTCTGTAGCCTGAACAGGAGCAGGATCAGGAACTTGAACAATTATTGAGGCTTGAACCAGAACAGGCGCTTTAGCTTGAGCTGGAACTGGTTCAGTAGCTTGGGCTGGAACCGGTTTAGTAACTTGTTCTGAAACGTGTTCAGTATCTTGTACTCTCATGGGAACAGGCTCTGTGACTTGTACTTGTACTGGAACAGGCTCTGTGACTTGTACTTGTACTGGAACAGGCTCTGTGATGAGTATGGGAACAGGTGCTGAGACCTGTACTGGAACAGGCGCTGAGACATGTACAGGGACAGTCTCGGTGACCTTGACAGACAAGGGCTCTGGCTCTGGCCCGGTGACTTGGACAGGAATATGCGCCATGTGAATGACAGTGGCTTGGTTTGGAGCGGGAACAGGCTCTTTGTGAGTGACTTTGGCTGTAACTAGAGCGGGATGAAGAACTGGGACAGGCTCCATGTGAGCGACTTTGGCTGGAACAGGAGTGGGATTAGGAACTGGAACAGGCTCCATGTGAGCGACTTTGGCTGGAACAGGAGTGGGATTAGGAACTGGAACAGGCTCCGTGATGGCGACTTTGGCTGGGAAAGGAGCGTAACTAGGAGCTGTAACAGGCTGATAGCGACTTTGGCTGGGGCTGGAGCGGAACTAAGAACTGGAACAGGTTCCGTGATAGTGACTTTGGCTGGGACAGGAGTGGGATCAGGAACAACTGTGACTGGAGTTGCTTCTGACCCTTGTGGCGATCCAGACTTGGGTTCAGGCATAATTTTTGTCCCAGGCTCTGGCGAAGGTTTTGCCCCGGCGCAGTTTTGGACTCTGGAGTGGACTTGGAACAGGGCTCTGGCGTGGACTTTGGCTCTAGTGTGGACTTTGGCGTGGTAACCTCCTTTTCAGATATTTGAGGGGGCGTAGGAACGATAGCCTCTTCTTCGGCCATTTGAGGGAGCTCGGGAGCGATTACCTCATTCTTTGCTTCTGGAGGGGTTTCCTTCTTTTTGGCTTCTGGAGGGGGCTCTGGAGTGGTTGCCTCCTGATTAAAGGCATCATAAAACATGCCCAGCACTTTTCCAAAGTCTTTAGGATTTTGCAAATTCGGATGCTGCATGGTGATAAGCTCTTCAGCAAACATACGTGCAGGTCCTGAGAGCCAACGTATCATGCACCTTACCCATATGGTGTCTGAAGGTCTAGGTTCCACCAAACTCTCCCGGAACAATCGGCAGTGGAGTAAGAATACGGTGGGTGTTTCCTTTACCCCATCGTACAGCTCTGCCTGCTCTATCTCCCATTGCTGTAGAAACAGGCTTGGCATGATGGTCATAAATCCATCCTGGATCCATGGAGATCCTGCTGCGTCTCCGTCGTGTCGAAGCATTCTGTCACGGTGTTTGCACTACTGAGGCATGGCGAGACACAAGCGCAGGATCAGGAGATAGAGGTAAAAGCAGTACAGTGTTTATTGAAAACACAACAGGCAGAGGTACAACTATGGCAGGCAAAAGAGCAATCTACGATACAGACTTGGGTCGCCCGATCGTCAAACAGAGAAGAAAACGCTCAGCAATAGCAGACGGAGGCTAGACTAATGCTTTGCAAACTCGAAGCGCATATGGCAGTCCTTTTAAAACACGGCTAATCAGTCCATGAATGAGATGCACCTGTCTCCGTTGATTGGCTTAATGGCTGGGAGCAGGTGCTCATGGGAACTGTAGTCTGTGAGGTCTCCGTCAACATTTAGAAATGCGCGCTTCCGCTTTGAGAGCGACGGAGATAAGGGAAACAGCGCTGTATCTTTGAGGCACGCTGTGCGAGGAGCGGATCATGACAAAAATACTTTTTGCCAGCTTTAACAGAAGTAACTGTAAGCATTTGGACATCACTTTCCCACATAGTCCAAATGAAAGATGACACATTTGTTGTGTCATTCAACTAGCTAATGTATTCCTGCAGAGATAAAGCTTTCAGCTGCTTCGGAAGCCAGGTGAGCACCGCCTCCAAATCCTGGTAAGCAGGATCTGGAAGATGTTCGTACAGTAATTACATAGCACTGTACGATTGTGACTTTACATTGCTTTGAATTGAAGCATGCTCTGATCAACCTTTCAGCGAGTGGTTCCCATTCTAACAAGGTGTCCTCTCTTTTGATACTATGAGGTCCATGCCACGAAGATATTGACTTTCATCCCCAGAGTACAGGATTACTGAGCCATCTTTGGTCACAAGGTGCCCTGAGCCTGTCCATCGGCACTCACTCACTCCCATAATGTCCAGTCCGTATTTCTTCATCTTGTTGAGGACTTGAGGTGTTTTTGATGCCATAGCACGATCTAATATGTTCTTAGAGAATCTACAGTAGGAACACAAAAGGAACATTTCATAACTTTTCTGGAGGTGTCAATCTTCATTCTCACAGCAGATGCATTTAAGTTGCACCTTAAAAACTTTTTCTGCACATCCACATCTACCTCTGCCATTTTGCACACTACTGTTTATTAGCGCTGTAC
>JAQQZX010014044.1:0-15789 GCA_030068355.1 Notoglanidium maculatum | reverse complement strand
GGGTGTGTGTGGGGGTGTGTGTGTGTGTGTGTGTGTGTGTGTGATTTTTTTCTCTTTTGTCTGCTGTTCTTCCACAAAGGAGCTGGCTTGGGTGCTTTCTTGCTGCTTTTCAATTGAGACTCCTTTTCTCAACTAACACCCCATGCTCTTGTTCATTTCAGTTGGTGCTATTTTCCTTTCATGATCAGCTATCCCATCAGCTCTTACACAGACACAACAGACAGGTTTGGTCTTACAAGGATAATGTCCTTCAATTCCTGCCACCTCTGCAAAGATGCAGAGACATTCAATGCAGCAGCAACTAACCAAGGAAACAGGGAAGGTTCAATCAAATGAGTTTTTTTAGATTAGCGTCATTTGCTCATGCTGCATAATGGCAATTTGTTTCATGTCAACCTACAGGTAAACTGAGTGTTTCTTCTTTCTGTGGTCCCTACAAGAAACAGCCTGAACAGTTTGAAATGACATCAATTGTACAAGTTTCACATTGTTTCACTAGTCTTAGAACTAGCATTGCAGAATGGTTTTTAATTGATGCCACTTCCATGATGAAAGGTTATATGTTTAAGAATAATTCAGATATCCATAGTTGTGAACTATGAGTGGAATATGATTTGAGGACCGATGACATAAGAGAACATTCAAGAACTAATGCATGATCTGAGGCCTTCAAGTATCCTTATGTATCTACATTTTGTCCACTACATAGAATAGAACAATCAGAACAATCTGCCTTTGATGTATGTACAACACAAAAAGATTTATGCATGGCATTTTTTTTTTATGATCAAACTGAAAAAAATGATGGAATCTGAATTTTGTAAATGACTTTGTCCATGATTAATTGATTAATCACATTATGCACTGGTCGATTAAGCATGAATGCAAAGGCATTGGTGATGCATAATTCTAACTAATATTACTAAACTGATTCCATTCTTAACTTGCAAAAACCAAATGCTTAAATGTGACTTAAGACCTATTCAGACAGGATTAGTTTTACATGAGGTTGAGTAATGTAATTATTACCAGAGTTACCAGATTTAAAATAATTTTAAAACAGGATGTCTGTAATGTTTATGGGCGATTTGCACTAGATAAGAAATCTCAGTATAAATGACAGAGATGGGTGTGGCTATTTGATTTAAGCACCCAAAAAACATGCATAGCTTCTGCTGCTAGAAGCTAGAAAACACGGTGCCTAACCATGTATGGACTCTATGAAACAGAAATACATAGAATGCATTAAACATAACCGAAGAGGTCACTCAGACTCTATACACTGCCCACACCTCAAAGAAATGGATCCTGTATTGAGTAAGAATTATAATAAATCAGTCTAAAATGGTGAAAAACTCATTTTCCACAGGATATGAGGGAATATTTACACATGTGTATTTGCATGGAATTAGTTTAACCTGAGGTTGTTTCTACAGTTAGTTTTACAGAAAGTAAAAGGCGCTGGAATGTTTACGGACATGGGGGTGTGCAGTTCATAAAAATGACTATGTTGGTACATTCAGATGGGATGAAAATCACTGGAAACTCTGGTAATAATTCCAATACTCCACCTCCCCATGTTAAACTAATCCAGTTCAAATAGTGCTTTAGTGAATGACTTGGTGAGTGAGTGTAAAAAAGGAATTTGGCTACAACTATCAGGGAAAATGTTCAGTTATTTCCTTCCATGAAAATTTTGTACATTCATGATTGCGCCACAGATTCTATAATTCAGTTGTATGCGCAGGGATAGCTGCACAAATCAAATAATACTCTATCAAATAAATGTCACTCAAAAATATATGCATACATATGTAATACTCAATGAAAAATACAAAAATCAAACACCAGCAATCAAAATGAACTCAAGATTGTTCTCATCAGCTCACTGTAGAACTGAACTGCTCCTGTTTTGACTTCAGCATTTACTCACATGCTTAAGACCATTCACAATCATAGATTCAAAATGTATGTAGCAAAAGTGATGAGTTTGCGAATATGAACCCTTATATAATAACCCTTTGAAATATTAAATATTCCAAACGGCATGGTGCAGTTTTTTAGGCATATTTATTTACTGTAAATAAAACATTTATTTAATCATTAATAAAATGTTAGTTTTTTTTTCAACATTAACAAATTGATCTTTGTTGTAACTTTAAAAATGCCTCTGGATTATATAGTTAAGCAATGACTGATTTAATATATTATTTTATAATGTTTCTGATTTGAGCATTTCAACAACCATGCCAGAAAATGGTTAGACACTTCAAAGATGGGCTTTGGCAAATTAGTGTCAAAATGAAAATGAAAATAAGAAGATGCAGCAGAAATATATAAATGAAGCAGTGTAACAAAAAAGCCCATCTGGTCCATTCCTCCTACTTTTGGCTGGATCTTGATGAATAGCATTTTCAGAGACAGAAACACAAACACAATGCTACTTTCACACAGATTGGACTGTCATAAATGGAGCATAAATGGTATGATTCCATATCATATCCCATCAGTCAAGCAGAAACTCATTTTGTAAGGCTTGTCTGAATGCATCATGTTCCACATTCTGGGGTCAGAGTTTCACTATGATTTCACAGCTCTATGCTTAATTAGTAGGTACTGTATATAATGTGGTTTACTGTTCAATATAATATTCAATGCAAAAACAATGAGGTCAGTACAGAATGAGCCATGAGTGGATGATAGTACTTGAAAGTTTAGCCATCATTTACAGTAGAAAATCAATGTACTATTATAAGCACATTGCTACACGTAACAGTACAATTTGCTTACAGGTCTTAAGCTGTCCTCATGTCTTTATTTTCTTTTGAATTTGACTATTATTATATGGTTTTTCTTTGACTGTCTTTATGCTTGGATGTTTCTCACACATTCATACATATCTTGGGTCATTACTAAACCACCCCCTTTCTGTGGGTTGTCCCCCCAGTATATAATTGTAAACCTAACTTTGTAATATTAATAATAATATGCACTGAAGGCACATGTGCAAATTATAAATGTTAGATGTCCACTATGTATGATTTAAAGGGATCTATTAGCATTAATGGATTTTGTTATTAATATGTTTACTTGGAAGTATGCTACAAATAACTGACGTTCACCATACAATCTAATACATGATTGGAAAGGTAGTTGTAAGGAAGGGACATTCAGTTGGTTGAATCCTACATAGGGAACCTTTAAGAATCTTGATCAAGGATACTGCCATGGCAGTTTGATGGTGGTTGAATCAAGTTAGTTACGCTAATTGTGGCGGCTCAGTAGCTAATGCGTTAAGTTAATACTGAGAAGGTCTGGGTTCAATTCTCAGCACAGCCAAAATGACAGGCTTGGTTCCTTGAGCAAGATCCCTAACCTTCAGTTCAGTTGTATCTTGTATCAATTGTAAGTCAGCCCAATAACCAAAAGTACTGGAATGTATTATTTTATACTACATAAGATATTATAGTGAGTATGTTTACAGTTGTTTATTGAATTAATTTTTTTTTACCATGATACTATAAATAAGCATATGGGCCTCTAGTGACCCTAGCTACACATTTAAGGTTTAATACAATACAGTACATCATATTTCTCAAATACTTATTTAAGGCTACAATAAGAAAATTACTTTGAAATGTTTCCTCTGATAAGATCAAAAATAATTTTAAATTATAAAATTCAAGATGCATACAGGGCCGTGTAGTTAGAATTTTGATTAAATTAAATTTAATTAAAATTTTTTCCAAATCAGATGGCAGACCATTGATATACTGCATACGTTTAAAGAATATTTTAATAAAAGCATAGAAATGCAGTTCTACATTGGAATCATGGCTTGCAATCAGCTTGACAAAGCTTTGATTTTACACCATATGCCATTTAGTAAATGATATCACCATATTTTAACTATGTGAGGGCCTAACAGAGGCTCAATAAACATTTTGATACCCTGAATGAATATGATATGCAGATCAGTGGCTGATGATAATATATGCTAACATAGTATTATGCCAATTACTAACACTAGATATATAACTATTTATTTAAAGAATTATAGTTAAAAGTAGTTTAAAGTGATGTTGTTCTGCCATGTACTGCACCCCTGGGTTTTACTGTTGGTGGCTCCCACATCTACATCTCTGATGCTGAGTTTCAGAAAGGATGCAGATGTTCTTGTGGTCTGGGTGCACAGGTTTGAGATACTGTTGCAATCATGTCTGTATCTGTTAGAGTACACAGACATGCATATAAACAGAGACATACCACATATGAAAAGTAGCATGTACTCAGACCTAGAACTAGCAGGTGCTGTATTTGTAAGAAAATAGGTTGAATGTCAGAAAGCAATGTAAATCTTTCTTGAGATTGTTTGAAAATAAAGTTTGTGGATCATTTTAATATATAAATCCAACTGCATTTTAAAAGTTAACAATATTTAAAACAAAAACTACACTTGTTCTCATGTACAGACAGGTATCAAAGGAAAACTCTGGCAAAACCTGTATAGCTAAGTGGAGAAACATAACGGGTGCAGATGTTCCCAGACAGGTGCACTGCAGAAAACATTTAAGCATCTAACATTTTACTATACTCTACTCTGTCATGTATAAAATACTGAGATGACCCAGTTGACTCAATTTTTGGTTCAAGATGTCATGAGGAAAACTGTCTTCAGTAACTTTGAAAGCAGGTCCATTTATGCCAAACAACAAATATACATTACAATGGTTTAGGGGCAAACATAGAAAGAATTAGATTAATATTATGAATTAGATATTATTAGATATAATATTATGAATTAGATAATAATAATATTAATATTAGATTAATAAACAGCCTATGGTTAACAAACAATATTGTTATTGTATCTGACCCAGAGTTGGCACAAGTCCAAAGGTCATTTTTAATATCTGACCCAAATGTTTAACCCCAAATTAAACATTTTTTACGGTGGTGTAGTGGTAAGCACTGTTGCCTCACAGCAAGAAGGGGTTCAATCCCCGGATCACCCAGGGTGCCTTTCGATCACTGGGTTGGATCCCCGGATCACCCAGGGTGGCAAGGTGTGTGGAGTTTGCATGTTGTCCCCGTGCATGCTTGGGTTTCCTCAAACGGAAAACATGTGAATTAGGTTAATTGGTTACTCTAAATAACTCTAGATGAGATTGTGGTCCCAGCCACTAGGGGGCACAGTGAGTGTTTCATGGTGCTGGTCCCAAGCCTTAATTGGGAGGGTTGCATCCAGTAGAAAAACCCCAGCCAAATTGATCGATCTGCTGTGGTGACCCCAAACAGGGAATAAGCTGAAAGAAGATGGTTTAATAAAAACATCACAGGAAAACTCAAAAAAGGAACACCACCTGCATGGCTGCCTTTAGATATATTACTGCCAACTGCAAAATGTAATTATACTTGCATCTAAAATTATTCAACCCCCATTGCAAATTAGATTTACTGGCAAAATTTACAAACTTTCAGCTGTTTGCAATAAACAAACAAATAAAACAAAAAAAAATTTAATAGCTCAACACATAATATTTCAAGTGGTTTTTCCACATTCACCACAAAATGTCACTTTTAATGATTACTGCATTTTCAAAATTATTCAACCCCTTCATGACAAGCTATGACCTGAAGCAAATATGATGCATAGCCAGACACCAGCTTTTGGCAGCATTCCTGAGGAATCTTAGCCTACTCATCATGAGCCTCCAGCTCACTAATATTCTTGCGTTTGTGTGCTGCAACTGCGTTCTTTAAATCCCACTAGAGATTTCCTATGGGGCTCATGTCAGGAGACTGTGACGGCCACTCTAGTATCTTCTATGACTTTTTCTGAAATGAGGCCTTGGTGGACTTTGAGGTATGCTTGCAAGTTTGGAAGTTCAAAGTTAAAGGTACAATGGGTACAGTACTTGGACGTGGCAAAAAGAGGAAGCTATCAACAACTGCCACTAGATTTCTGAGGATGCAGGTGGCCAGAAACCCTCTAGTGACTGAAAATGACGTTCAGCATGACCTGGTGGCAGCAGGCACTGAGGTTTCAGTTTCCACAGTAAGGTGCATAATCAAGGGCAGAAATTTTACTTCACTCTTGTGGGGGGACAATAAACAGAATTATTTATATTTTAAGAGCAATTTCTGTGGGGGACATAAAAGATGAGTTCATTAAATGAACATATAGGTATTCCTTATTAGTGTTATGCCAGCTACTAGATAACTGATTGGTAATAAGGGACAGCGTGATCTATAACACCACACCATTATGTTATATTTCCATGGGCTTTCATACTTTCCTTTATTATTATTATATATTTTTTATATTTATGATTATATTATTTTACTTTATTATTATTATATTTCCATTTTTACATACATTCCTTTATTATGATTGTCATTTTACTAACTATATCCTTTTTCATTTTCTCTGCCTAATCTACTGAGTTTTAGACATAAATAAACTTGTTTTACACATCTGCTTCTTAAGTGAAGATTTGCAGGCGAGTCTAGCCTTGACACAGCTAACACTGAACTACAAATACAGGATGACATCAGGGAGAGCAAGTAGTGGACCAAATCGCTGTGCAGCATGGTTGGGGGGATAATGAATTTTTCAAACCGTATAATTTGCATGTGTGTTTCAGTACATATTATTATTGATATTTATATTATATAGTCAGATTTACAATGATATATTGGGGGGGACAACCCTCTGGAATGGGGGGGGCATGTCCCCCTGTCCTCCTTATCCCACCCTGGATGTCCGCCTATGCGGACACTAAACGCTGAAGGTCTCCATGCCCAACTGCAAGACACACACCACTTCTGACTAAAAAGGACAAGAAAGGTCAGCTCCAATATGCTTAAAACCATATAAATAATCCACAGGAGTTTTGGGTCTCTATTCTGTGGAAAGATGAAACAAAACTATAACTTTTTGGGCCTGGTATTTCTGGAGAAGGAAGCATGAAGCATATGCTGAAAAGAACATCCTGCCTACAATGAATCATGGCAGTGGCTCGGTGATGCTCTGGGGTTGCTTTGCTTTTTCTGGCACTGGACACCTGCAGAATTTATAGGGCAAGATGGATTCAATGAAGTGTCAGGAAATCCTAGGAAAAAAACATCATGCCATCTGTGAGGAAGCTGATGCTTTGGCATCACGACTTTCCAACAGGACAATGATCCATAGCAACCCTTCGTCCCCCGAGGCTTGGTAGCAGAAAAGACCTGGAAGATCCTGTGTCCATCACAGTCACTTGACTTGAACCCAATAGAAAATCTCTGGTGGGATTTGAAGAAGGCAGCACACAAATCCAAGAATATTAGTTAGCCACTCCACCATCGACAAACCTGAATGAATGATGAGAGTGGGGTGCAACAGCATTCAAACATCACAGTTTACCAAAACATTCTATGCTTGACAACCCTGCAGATCTGCACCTTTACCTAATAGAAGGCTATTAACAAAAAGGCTTGGCTAAACAAATACATTTTCAGCCTAGATTTAAACATTGAGACTGTGTCTGAGACCCGAACAGTAATTGGAAGGCTGTTCCATAACTGATGGGCTTTGTAAGAGAAAGATCTGCTTCCTGCTGTAGCCTTCACTATTTGAGGTACTAACAAATAGCCTGCAACTTTTGATCTAAGTAGATGTGGGGGGTCATAAAGGACCAGAAGTTTGTTCAGATACTGGAGTGCGAGAGCATTCAGTGCTTTATAGGTCAACAGTAGTATTTTACAATCTGTGCGAAATTTGATTGGGTGCCAATGCAATGTAGATAAGATAGGGGTGATGTGCTCATATCTTCTTGGTCTAGTAAGGGCCCTTGCTGCTGCATTCTAGACTAACTGGAGCTTGTTTATGAACCTTCTGGAACATCCAGACAATAAGGAATTACAATAATCTAACCTAGAGGTGAACCTAGACCATAAACTAGTTTTTCTGTGTCATGCAGTGACATCATACTTCTAATCTTAGCAATATTTCTAAGATGAAAGAAGGCTGTCCTAGTAATATTATCTACATAAGCTTCAAATGACCGATTGGATTCAATAATCACACCAAGGTCTTTTACTTTGGCACATGGAGAAACAGAAAGGCCATCCAGATTAACTATGTAATCAGAAATCTTACTTCTAGCTGCATGTGGTCCTAGTACTAGTACTTCTGTCTTATCTGAATTAAGTAGAAGGAAGTTAGTAAGCTTCCATTTTCTAATTTCCTTTACACCTTCCTCAATTTTATTAAGCTGGTGTCTATCATCTGGCTTTGCTGTGACATACAACTGTGTGTCATCAGCATAACAGTGGAAACTAATGCCATGTTTATAAATAATATTACCCAGAGGTAGCATATATAAAAAAAATAGAGTGGGCCTAAAACAGAACCTTATGGAACACCAAACTTGACCTTACTATGTGTGGAGGAGTCACCATTTATATATAATTTGTTCTTGTTTGATTTGTTTATTGCAAACAGCTGAAAGTTTGTAAATTTTACCAATAAACCTCATTTGGAATGGGGGTTGAATAATTTTAGGTGCAAATGTAGTTTGGAATATGGTATAATATTGGAATAGTATTTATTAGTATTTTAGTGTTCTTGTGCAATGTGTCGAAACTATGACTAAACACCAAGTTAAACCATAGCCAATGAAGACAGAATCATAGTAAGGTAGAGCATTTACTGTCACACTTCTTCCATTGACATGCTAGTGAAACCTGTAAATAAACACGATACAAAATATTCATTGTCTGTTTTCTTAAATAAATATACACTGTATATGAATATACCTGGATGTTTTACACTGTAGGTAGTAGTTATCATGACTACTAACATTGCTTTTAGCTTGTATACAATTGTCAGGGCCTGCTTCTCATGGCACATGCTAGTGCGCCTGATGAACTTGGTCGCTCGCGTTGAGCTTTTGATCTCTCCGTCGCGCAGCGCGGAAGCGCGCACTTCCGCATTTTGGTGCGAGCGATGGAAGACTACAGCCCCCACAAGCACACACTCTCAGACTGATCACGTGACCCGAAATTGGATGCATCTGCATCCAATTCAGAGACTAATCATGCCACGTTTAAAAGGACTCTCAGTTGCTCTTCGTGTTTGCAAAGCATTAGCTTAACGCTGTGTTCACTACTGCCAAGCCTTTGAATACCCGTGTTTCTGTTTTACGTGTTTTGGACTCTGTCTGTTATTTTGACCTCTGTTTTTGAATATATTTGTTATCCTGTTTGCCGATCGCTCGATCTTGTTTCTGTACATTGGACTACTCTCTGCCTACCATTTCTGTACCTCTGCCTGAACTGTGTGTATGTAGTGCTTCGTGTTTTTTTTTATAATAAACACAATGAGTTTTACTAAGCCGTCTTCTCACCTGCACTTGTGTTCCGCCAAACCCCGCCAACGTGACAGAATGCTTCGCCCGACCAGGAACACAGCGGGAGAATGGGGAGATGGACAAATACACACCATGCCCACCATCCTGCTTCAAAGGGTGGGTTTTCGCACCCCGGGACCGTATTATGGAGTAGAATATCCTCCAGGTGGATTTCTACTCGAGTGCCAGTTCTTTTTTGAGGACCTGCTGGATCCTAAGCCCGCGGATGATATCTGGGTACTGTGCATGATACGATGGCTAACTGGACCTGCCCGCATGTTTGCTGAGAGCCTCATTGGGATGGAGCACCTGTGCCTACAGACCCCCAAGGACTTCAGGGATGTGCTGAAGGTGTTCTATGGGGCCAAAAAGAGGCAAACCTTTCCCGAGACCACTCCAGTGCCGAAAAGGGAGGCAACCGCTCCAGATCCCTCTCCAGTGGTGAAAATAGAGGTTACAGCTCCAGAGCTCCCTCCAGTGGCGAAAAAGGAGGCAACCGCTCCAGAGTCCCCTCCGGTGGCGAAAAGGGAAGCAATTGTTCCAGAGCCAAGTCCAAAAAATCTGAAAAAAAAGCGGAAATCCAAGTCCAAGTCGGCGCCAGAGTCCGAGTCCAAGTCCGTGCCAGAATCCAAGTCCAAGTCATGGTCCGAGTTCATGTCTGAGTCCAAGTCCGTGCCGGAATCCAAGTCCAAGTCATGGTCCGAGTTCATGTCTGAGTTCAAGTCCTTACCGGAATCCAAGTCCAAGTCAAGTTCCAAGTCTGAGTCCAAGTCTGAGTCCGTGCCAGCACCAGAATCCAAGTCATGTTCCAAGTCTGTACCAGCGCCAGAGTCCAAGCCAAGTTCCAAGTCTATGCCAGAGTCCAAGCCAAGGTCCAAGTCCAAACTAAAGTCCAAGTTCAAGTCTTCGCCAGAGCCTATGACAAATATGCCGTCTGAACCCAAGTATGGATCGCCACAAGGGTCAAAAGCTACCAAAGACAAAGTCGCTTTCACAGAGCCTACTTTAGCTCCAGTTCCAAGTTCCGCTCCTGTTCCAGCCAGAGGCACTCACAGGGATCCAGTTCCAGTTCCACGTATCGCTCCTGTTCAAGCCAAAGTTGCTCACTAAGAGACTGTCCAGTTCATGGCCACCGAGACTGCTCATGTTAAGGAGACTATTCATATGCAAGTCTCAAAACCTGTTCCAGTTCTGGCTAAAGCGCCTGTTCTGGCTCGAGTTGCAAAACTCGTCTCTTTAAATATCACAGAGACTGTAAAAGTTATGGAACCAATGCCTGTTCCATTAAGATCACAAGTCACACAGCTGGTTCTAATGTGAGCTCAAGTCAGAGAATCTGTTCCAGCACCCATCATTGTTCCAGTACTCATCGCAAAGCCTGTTCCAGTACATGTCCTAGAAACTGTTCCAGTGAAAGCACAAGTTACAGAACTTGATCAAGCGAGAGTGCCAGTCAGAGAACCTATTCCAGCACCCATCATTGTTCCAGTACTCATCTCAGAGCCTGTTCCAATACAAGCCACAGTTCCAGTACACGTCTCAGAACCTGTCCCAGTGAGAACACAAGTTACAGAGATCATTCTAGCGAGAATGCAAGTAAGGGAGCTTGTTCCAGTACTCGTCACCAGTCACATTCCCAGTACATGTCACAGCGCCTGATCCTCTCCCATTCACAGAGCGTGCTACAGCTACAGCGGACATCACAGAGCGTGCTACAGCTACAGCGGACGTCAATGAGTGTGCTACAGCGGACGTCACCGAGCGTCCTACAGCTACAGCGGACGTCACTGAGCGTGCTACAGCTACAGCGGATGTCACTGAGCATGCTACAGCTACAGCGGATGTCAATGAGCGTGCTACAGCTACAGCGGATGTCACTGAGCGTGCTACATCTACAGTGGATGTCACAGAGCCTGCTACAGCAGATGCCACAGAGCCTGCCCTGCTCCAGTTCTAGTCACAGTCTCGGAGCCCGCTCCAGTTCCAGTCACAGTCTCGGAGCCCGCTCTTGTTCTACTTCCTGTTCCAGTCACGGTTACAGCTCAGGCCACAGAACCTGATCCTGTCACAGCTCCAGTCACAGAGTCCGCTCCTGGCACAGCTCCAGTTCAAGTCACAGAGTCTGTTCCTGTCACAGCTCCAGTCACAGATGCTTCTCAAGTCATAGATGCGGTTCCTGTCACAGACGCTTCTCAAGCTACAGATGCAGCTCAAGTCACAGAGCCAGTTCCTGTCACAGGCGCTGCTCAAGCTACAGATGCAGCGCAAGTCACAGAGCCAGTTCTTGTCACAGACGCTGCTCAAGCTACAGATGCAGCTCAAGTCACAAACGCTGCTCAAGCTACAGATGCCGCTCAAGTCACAGAGCCAGTTCCTACGGGCCCAGGACTCCCGCGGGAAGACCATGTTAGGCGCTCCGGGAGTAGCGCCTTTGGGGGGGGTTCTGTCAGGACCTGCTTTTTATGGCACATGCGAGTGCACCTGATGAACTCGGACACTCTTGTAGTGCTCTTGAGCTCTCCGTCGCGTGCAGCGCAGAAGCGCTCACTTCCGCATTTTGGTGCGAGAGACGGAGGACTACAGCCCCCACAATCACACACTCTCAGCCTGATCACGTGACCCGAAATTGGATGCATTTGCATCCAATTCAGAGACTAATCATGCCACATTTAAAAGGACTCTCAGTTGCGCTTCGTGTTTGCGAAGCATTAGCTTAACCCTGTGTTCACTACGGCCAAGCCTTTGAATACCCGTGTTTCTGTTTTCCGTGTTTTGGACTCTGCCTGTTATTTTGACCTCTGTTTTTTTTTTTTGCCTAACTGTCATGAAGATGGTGCCAATACGAATGATATGATATAAAGCTGAGAAAAACAAAAAGTCTTTTTTGTCTGTAACAATTTGCCAACTACAGTTGTGATATCTCTGTTGAATAAGACATATAAAGTAAATAAAGTAGAAAAAGTGTGGTTTTATAATTGCAATGGATTTCTGTGCTATTTATGCTGTACTTCTGCAAGCCAAAAAAATAATAACAATAATAATACAAACAAACAAACAAGCAGACACACAAACAGGCAAACAAACAAACAAACAGACAAAATGGAATTGAATGAGATTTTTTTTGCAATGGGTTCTGGTGTGCTTTGGCCTTTGGTAAGCAGGGGCATTACATAACATTAATTTTCTTTGGTTTAAATAGTGGCCATGAAAAGCATGCATGTGTGTGTTCATGCACTTAGACAACTAGGCATGATCTTTTAACATTGGAGAGTTGATTTTAAATGAATTACATTCCCTAGCAACATTAGTTACTTTGAATCCAGTGAAGTAGAATCTTCAGTGAAGAAGAATGGGTTTTGTTTCACTTAGTAATATACACCTCTGTACAGCTGTTAACGTATGGTTTTGGTTTGGGTTTTTTTGTGTGTTTTATTTTAGTCTTTGTCAAGGACTGAGAGTGACTGATGATCAAGAATAACATACTGGGTAGAAGCTGTTATTTTCACTCACCTTTCTTTGTCTGTAGACATTTTTTTTTTACGAGAGCCTGTGTATGCTGCTATTTGCCCCTAGCAATGAGCTCCTTGTGCTGTTTTAAGTTCAAGATGTTACTTGTAGGTTACCTATAGGAAGACATTGCAATTCCTCCTCTTGTAATTTTAACAGAGCACAGTTTGCAGTCTGCTTTGCTTTGATCATTAATTGTGTATACATCCAGGCATCCATGGAGGTTAGCTACAAACCTATGTCCAGTAAAAGGGGAACACAATTCTTGACATTGGATGGGCATAAGCTAGGAAGGTTTTACAGAATCCTTATAACTCACTATACCTCAGTTTCAGAAGGCCTATTTAAGAGGATTTTCCAGTACCAGGGAGCTTTTCATGCCACTTTTCTAATGGCTGGTTAGCAAAATGGAAAAACTTGTGTATCCCTGCAGATTTATCCAGAAAACTCTTATATAAAGACTGCAGATAGGAAAAAAGAATTAGCAGAAAGTAAAGCTAGAAAGCTAATGTGCTGCATTAGACTGGCTTCATATTTACATAGATCACTTATAGTCCATTAATTGCTGAACTTCATTTATGCGATGACAAACAGGCAATGGCAAAGTTGGGCCTGCAGAGGTGTGTATACATTAGTAATGAGGTGAAAAAGCAAAAGAGATACATGATATCAAGAAGGAGAGAGGAAGATAAAATTGAGAGAGTCATACAGAAAGACAGGCTGACAGCCATACAAAATCAGACTTATACTGGCAGATAAAGCTAACAAAGAAATTAAGTGACAGGCACAGGTTTGGACTGAGTGTTGATTTCTGGGATGTAAGGTTGCAGACTTCCCGGTTTCTAGCCCTTCACTCTTGGTGCAAAAAAAAAAAATGAAGGTCTAGCTTGGACAAGTCAAGTTAGTGTGGAGTGGCCGAGGTGATGCCCAAGCCTTCTTAAACCATTTGAGGATTTGAGGCTTAGCATAACATGCAGACATATTTGGACTACTTGTTCTCTATGGTCATGTCTCCTGACAGTTGGAGGGAATTGCTATGACCCATGGTGCAAGAAGGGGCCTGAAGGGTATAAAGAGCTGGGACAGAAAGATTATCATACACGTACACCCCTGGGCAAAAAAAATGAGGCAAACCCAATATCGCAAAACATTAAGCTTTTAATGGTCTCAACAGCAAATCATTGGTCAGGAAAATTAGCAAGAATTAAACAAATAGATAGAGTACATTTGTGTGGGACAGCTTTTCACTTGATTTCCTTTATATGTTGATGTCTTGTGGGTAAACGTGCAGACAGCTTTTTACAGAAAGAAGAGTCCATGTTGTTCCACTCAATGTTAAAGTCTTCAAACAGAAGCTATTCTGGAAAACTTTGAACACCCAGACAAGTTAGATTCAATTTTATATTATTTAAACATTTAAATTTTTTCATGATTTTCTCTTTGCGTACCACAAGACAATATAAGTGAACTTCCCTGTTTCCAGCTTTTCCCCCCAACAGTATCAGCACTGAGCATTGACGAGCAAAATAGGCAGAGGTCTAAGGAGTGCTTTTTTTAGTTATTGTTTAGTAATTTTCTGCACAGTGATTTTTGTTGAGACCATTAAAAGCTTAATGTTTTGCAATATTGGGTTTGCCTCATTTTATTTTGCCCAGGAGTATACACACACAGACCTGGAATTGCACCAGGAGTGAAGACATGAGAAACTTCATTCCACAGCTTCCTATATGCTTTCCTACTGCTTTGGCATGATGTATGAGATTAGCTTGTGGTTGTAGAGAAACACAGATACAAGCAACAGCTCAGATGAGGTGAGATAATTATCTGATATGACCCTGTTTACACAGAAAAGAAGGAAAAAAAGAAAATAGAGAGCTCAGTCAAAAAGGAAAAAGTAGAAAAGGAACAAAGAGAATGGAGTGAAGACAGCACCCTTCCTGTTTCTGCTGCGTTTAGCTTTCATCTTTTTCCATCTACTTCTCTAAAGAATAACCCAGTAGCCGGTCTGTGTAAAAGACGGTGAGATGCACATAAGTAATACGTCATGACTACTTCCCCTTTTAGAATGTTGTGAACTGCACCAGTTTTCATTTCCTGGAGAGACAGTTTTAGCCTTAACACTCTGCTAGTTGCCAAACTAACTTTGCAAAAGTGTGCATGTGTGTGACTTAGAGAGAGAGAAATATTATGAACAGAGTCTACCATGTTCATTTTTTATGTTTGTTCTATATATTGTGGAGGGATTTTCTAAAACAACATTTTATGCAATATTTATAGTTTCCTTTAGGCTACAAAAAAGTTAAAGTAAAACATTGCTACAGTCTCTAATTCAAGGAAAATTAGCTTTAACAAAAGCCTTAGAGGCAAATAATAATTTTATGGCATGATGACATACACACTCAATGTTATGTCACAGTAAATGCAGAGCTAAAAAAAAAAGAAAGATTTGACACTTTTAACCTAAAGACAAAAACAGACAGGGTGTGTTATTGATTTTTGAGAGAGCTGACTGACACAGCCCACACATACACACAGACATTCTCACATCCTCTCCAGCTGGTTGGATGGGTGCTGCTGAAAATGTAAATGATGGTCAGAGAGGTTTGTAGGCCATGGTGTATGCATGCGCTCTTTCTCACACACATGCACACACAGCTTTACAGCTTTTCTTCTGCTAAATAAGATTTGACTTACTCAGAATGTTTGACTTACTCTGAATGTTTCAGAATAATTAAACATACAGAATAACGAAATATGATTTGCACATACACTACTAGTCAAACGTTTGGACACGCCTTCTCTTTCATAGGTTTTTTTTGTTTTGTTTTCTACATTGTAAAACAATACTGAATACCTCAAACTATGAAGCAACACATATACTGAATTA
>JAQQZX010014023.1:0-15789 GCA_030068355.1 Notoglanidium maculatum | reverse complement strand
CCGTGCGACACCCCGGCCAATAAAATCGCGACCGCAACCGGTTCAAAGTCTTTGTTATTCCACAATGGCCCGCCCCTACAGTACCGTGTACCAGAGTCAATGCTAGAGAGCGCAGCTTCTGCGGCACAAGAAGTTGTAGACGGCTTCCCTTTTCCGCCGGCTGCCTCCAGCACCGATAAAGCAGCTCCCCGCGTTGCTCGATGCTTGACCACTGTGAAAACAAAGATCTCAGTTCCTGCTCCTCGTGCGCAATGACGGACCATGCAGGCCGCTGCCCGCTCCGGAGCCACTGCCGCACTTTGCTCAAAACTTTGTCTGAGTGCTGTTCCTCACGCAGCTGCTCGGCACTCAGTCCCTTCAGAATACACTCACTGTCCGCTCCACGAGCCGTGCACGCAGCGGCGCGCTGAGCGCTTCGCACCCAATGTTTACATTCTTGCCCGGAACACGAGCTATCAGAAGGTTCGATCACCCCCCCCCCCCCGGTACTTCCGGGATAGTACACCTCCGGCTAGCCGCCAGAACTAGAAACTGTTTCCGCCCCGCGTTCAATAACGGCAATATTCCAATGCGAGAGCGCACACACCCGTTTACCGTGTCTATAACAGCCCCCAGTTCTCGTAGCAAATCCAACCCCAAAATACAGTCATCAGAAATATTTCCCACGAGAAAAGAATGTTCCAGCAAAGTCTCACCGAGAGTAACACTCACCGATCACCGACGATGCATTAACACGCTTTCCCCTGTGACTGTAGAGATTCGCCACTCAGCCGCTTTTCGCCCCGGAGCGCTCGCGAAACCACTGTCCGGAAGCAGTCCAGCTCGAATAATCGAAACCGTAGATCCCGTGTCCACCAGTGCCCGACATGCGGCACCGTCCAGCTTACAACCCAAATATAATCCACCGTCCCGCACTAGGTTGACCTGCGGCTTGAGTACGCGGTCCACAGGCGCTGGAGCCCGGCAGTAGCGTGCGATATGCCCGGCCTCTCCGCAACGGAAACAGCGTCTCGCAGCCCTTCGCGTGTCGCCTTCCGCCTTGCGCCGCCGTGGTGTCTCTGCCGCTCTGCAGACTTTCTCATCGCCGCCGCGGGGCCTGGCGATGGTCGCAGGCCGCGAACTCCCCAGCAGGGCTTCTGCACACTCGGCCAGCTCTACCGCCTCTGTCAGCGTACAGGGCGCGGTGAGCCGCACGTGTTCCCCGAGTCTTTCTGGTTGCAGCCCTTGTAGAAACGCCTGAAGCGCTAGCTCGTCCTGCACTGCGGCCGGAAATGAGGCGTGGCCCTGCCGCGCTAGATGTTGGAGATCCGCCGCGAATGCGCCAAGTCATTCTCCCTCCCGGCGCTGCCGACGCGCCAGCTGTGCGCGCGCTTCCTCGCAATGCACGCGCTGGCCAAAACGGCACCGCAGAGCGCCTTCCAGACAGCCCCAGCTCCTCCGCTCGTGTGGCAGGAGATCGCTCAGTACCTGCAGTGCTTCCCCTTTGAGGGACAGAGCGACTCGCACTGCTGTCTCCGCCGAAGACCAGCCATTGAACTCTGCTACCATCTCGACCTGCGTTAAATAAGAGTCCGGAGGGCCATCCCCTCGATAGGGCAGAAGTCTCACCGGCGCGCCGCTTCCTGCTCGCTCTTGCTCGCCGGCACTTTGCCGTCCACCTTCCGCTGCTGGTGGAAAGAGCCCCCTCTGCCGGTTCGGCCGAGGCACGATGCTGGAGCCGTCGGGAAAATGCTCAGCCTTCTCGCGAGGCGCGGGTTCTTCTCCAGGCCTCCTCCCTCTAGGTGTCGCTCCTTCGAGCTGAGCGAATGCTTCTTCTTCTGCTGCTCCCTCCATTATCCCACTTCTGACACCAGTGTGACGTTTCTCTCAAACGTCAGAAGAAGGAGTCAACACGGCAGAGTCACTCACACATGGGAGGGACTCCCTGGTTAATTTACACCGCAATGCACAATGGGTATCATACATGAAAACCCCGGCACGCACTCGCTCTCTTTTAGCATAGCCTGCCTCCCGGAACCACACTCCGAGCCCCGCGTACCTTAAGGACGGTAGCTCCCAATAAAGTCCCGGAACCCGGCTAGCCCACCCCAAATAAACATCCCTCACATATCAAACATAACAGAAAACACATTTATACACAACTAAAGCCCCAAATATACAAGAGAACCCCCAAATACACAACCCATGGCCGAACGGCATGCTGGGAACTTGCCCGCGACCCCAGAGACGTCACAATATGTTAGGATTTGTGTGTGTGGGTCTGTGTGCATGTTAATGTGTTATATCAGGATGAGGTGTGTATGAAGGTGCGAAAGTGAAGACACAAGACAGTGGGACAGACAACTGGTCTCCGAAAGCTGGTGGGGTGTGCTGAGTTCGGGTCAATTGATATGCTAACTTGGGAAACACGACACAATTAAAACAAAATTAAAGTTAGTGGCTAGACAAATACTGATATAAAAATGTAGACTAAGAATTTTACCTAACTATATAGTACATATTTATAGAAGATAAATTATTTACAATAGAACTATCCAGTATCTGTCACAATCTGGAATCTGGGACATTTCCTTGCCACTGTCATCTCTGGCTTTTTCATTTGAGATAAATTTATAAATGTAAAATTTTAATCTGGAATTTATACAATTCCATAATGCTGCTTTGAGACAATGTCCATTGTTAAAAGCACTATACAAGGAACCATTGCGTATTCACATCAGTCACTTTAGTGCCTCTTTCACATCAGGTATAATGCATAAAAACGGACATATCAAAATGTTTGGTGCACTCATGAATGCCAGAGTTTCTCTTCTCCTTTACTTTGGAATGTTTTGGTTGTGTGTGTCAAGAATCTTCCACAACTCTGCTATTTATCCAACCCTATGATACTATGAAGATGATTAAATTAGACACCATCTACGTTCTGTGTGTAGGCTCAGTGTGGATTTCTAATCACACAAAGCTGGAAATTCAACCCATATCTCATCCTCATCATCCTAATGGATTGCAACAGATTCTTCTTAAGAATTTTCTAGTACATGAGACTCCATTAATTTTCCCTTCGATAATTTAGATTATGCTGGTACAGAATCAGCCCAATACCATGATGCTTTCAGAATTTTACTGTAGGTATGATATTTTTAGGGTCATATGCAAAGCCAAACATGATGCCTTGAAAAGTTAGGTTTTTTTTCCCTCTCGTCTCAGCACACTACATTTTCCCAGTAATCTACAGGCTTCTCCACATGTTCTGTTGCAAACTTTAAACAAGCTCCAACATACCTTTTCTTCAGTAAGGGAGTCTTCTAGGGGCAATTGAGAATGGAGATCATGGCTGTGAAGTGCATTGCCTGTTGTTTTCTCTTACTGTTTCCAGCTCTTCCAAGAGCTCTTTTTGAGTGGACCTTAGCTCTTGTAACTAACATTCTGATGGCCAATAGAAAATCTTGCAAGGAGCGACTGTGTATGGCCAGATGATGGTTCAGTGATGTTCCTTTCACTTGCAGATAATGGTCATGATCATGTTTATAGGAACTTGGATTTGACAGAGTCGGTAACTAGTGCCAGTGCTGTGCTGCTCAAGATTCTTGTTGTCTTGGGAGCACTCTTTGCCTCTACACATCATCTTGCATGACAGTTTGGAGCCAAATGATCTGTTTACTTGCATTCAGAGGTGGATTACCCTTTTTTAGAGTGGAAGTTCTAACCTACCAACATGCACTAACCCAGCTGATTGTAATTAGCACAGGTAGGAGAAGTAAATAGTGTATTCAGCTGTGTTTCTTATGGTGTTAATTTTTTTCCTGTGTCATTCCACTTTATTGCTCATAAATGTATTGATTGTGGAATATTACTATTTATCTTCTGTGTAGTTTTTTTTGCATTCATGTATGCTCAACATTTCATGTGAATAGCTGCACTGAAAATATATATAATGGAGAAATAGTTGATGTCTGAATACTTTTTCTCCTACTGTAGGTGTTCAGACTCCAGATGTACCTACAGACTTTTGTACTATTTGCACAGTTACATGAGCACAAGGTTGAGTTTGCCTGAAACAGAGAGATGTCTCAGTTCTACAACAGAACACCTTTGGTAAAGTGTTGGCTTTTATATTCTGTGTACACTAAGAAGACCAAGACAGCTAGCTAAATAATTAAGATTGTGTTCAAATCTGAGCACTAACTTCTAGCTGTCTGATTGCTTTCCAAAATTATATGTTGGGCTAACCCATTATATTATGGCTTAGCCAACAGTTGTGATTCTTCATTATTTTATTATTAGATTATCATGTGTGTATATGTGACAATTCAAAATAAACTTGAGCACGTCCCACTTGTCAGCAAGATGGGTTTTCCTTTAGAGAAGTTTAGGAGGGAGTTTTGCATTTTGACATCTGATATATTCAAATGCTTAGTGTTGGCCTTCAGGAGGCCCACTCCAGACCCCTGGCCCCAAGCAATGCCTACCTTCTCTGTCCTGTAACTACAACTGTACAGCTGTTACTACATTAGCACCCAATAAAAATGTTAATCATTACTTCTATGTCCTAATGTCCTAATTACTCACTCTATTTAAGTTCCCTGTGTTCTGAGTTCAGTCAAAGTGTTGTCGTGTTTAACATGCATACCATGCCTTTTGCCGGTGATCCTGACTCTGGTTTTTTTTACCTTTGTTTCCAGACTGTGATCTTGCCCTTTTGCCTAGCCTCTGATAGAACTGATTTTGTAAAGATTTTTGACCATTGCCTGTGTTTAGTATTTGCCATTTGTCTAACCTCTGATTTTGACCATTGCACATTTTTGGGCTTTTTTCCTTTGCGGTTTGGACTATGTTCGCATGTTTACTTAAAACTCTAAAAACTATCCTGTATTTACATCATTTGCCTGCTCCCTTACCTGACATTAATGACAATTAGCTTTAATATATGTGCAATATACTTTATATATTTTAACTTTGCCTACTTCTTGTTTGTATATTATTTATTAGTCCCAGCTGTATTTTCTTACGTTTATATTACATTTGATAGCAAATGACAGCAAAGGGGAAAATGCAATTTGCTTTGATAGTTTGATCGTTTCCATCCCCAATTTAGTTTTTGTCATATTATTTGACTTGAAGAACCAACTCTGCCATCTCCCTTGCTGTCTAGTTCTATAAGAAAGATAAACAATGAAGCTATTTCATTTCAATCAGTGCAAGACATAAGCCTGTTGAAATGAACGATTTTCCACAGTGATGCATAGTTAGATAATGGTACTCAGTGCAGCAGCAGAAGAATTTGGGTTAGGTGGCTTAGTAACGCATGCATTCATTCACTGATTTTAAATGTATACAATTTATGTATTACCCCACCCAATGTCTTCCTCTTTAATTACAGCTCAGAGAAACTGCCTAAGATTGCAACATCAAAAGAATAAAAAGCCTCTTATAATTCAAAATCATTCATGTACAGTTGATATAAAATGTTTATACACCCCTGGTAAAATTGCAACTTTTTATAATGTAAAATAAATAAATAAAGCAAGATAAATCATCTACAGGCTTAGGGAGTAATGGAATACATGGAACAGCATTACATAATTAGGATACCAAAAAAAGGTAACTATATTATGTTAAAATTACAGAAAAAAGACAATAAGATTACTGATGCATATAGTAATAACAGGGTTTATTTTGCAGGATTACAATTTTAACTCAATCAACTATTTAACAAATCAACTAATCAACAAAATCAATAAAAATTGATAATAAAAATAATTGGCAGTTACTTACTTTATTAGTTGAACTGCATTATGAAACTACGTCACTTCATTTAAAATTTTTTGAATGAAATACGGAGCAGAAACATCAGTACAATTTTCTCCCCAGTATGGAAACTCTTTACAGTACACTACCATTCTGGCCAATGACTTGTGTTTTAATGTGAGTAAGATTATTATTTGTTTGTGGGAATGTGAGGAACAGTGGAAGCATGATGTTCCTACTTGAACCATACATAACAGCTTTATGTTTTTTAATGCAGCAAATAGTTAAGCTATTGGATTCACTTAGCTTGTAAAAAGTTAAAATAGCCTATTTTTCAGACCCAGTAGTGCTGATAAAGGATTGTATATTATTAGCATACACTGTATACTGTATGAATGTTTTGAGTGTCATGTCATCAGGTCACTGTCCTGCTTTTGGTTCACAAATCAATCCTAAAAAGAATTTATTCACTAATCTCAGGCATTGCTGCAAATGTTTGGAGACAATTCCACACACTCACAATGATTCACTTCACACGTGCACACAGCAAGCAAAATTAACTTAACATCGGAGAGTTTCATTGAACGGAACAGGCGGCTATTTATTTAATCTTTATTTTCAATTTGTCTGTTCAAAATTTGAACAAATCATGGCTTGAAATACACCATTTTAAAATATGTTGTAAGTGATTAAAAAAGTGATAGGCAGTAAACAATTTACATAATACTGTCAACCTGAGTTAGTCTGAGCATCGAATTTGGTTGCCATGAGCACTTAATATTCTCATGCTGCGACAGATTATCTGATAAATGTAATTAATGTTGTTATTGGTGCTATTTAATTAAGCCTAGTTATGAAAAAGTTATGTAGTAGTGCTGATTAAAATGCTGCAATTAAATATTTTAAATAAATGTCACTAATCAGATTAATTGATTATTAAAATAATTGGTAGCAGTCCGAAAATACAGTTTAAAATAAAGAATGATATTGTCATGAAAGCCAGGCAAGATGGGATACATGCGCAGATAAACACTTTTATTACTCACTTTAGGCAAAGGTACAGAATCGTTAGGCAGAAATCTAATCCGTGAGACATGCAGCGGTCAGTCGATCCACAAACAGTACAAACTGGGCAAAACAAACTCATAAGTAGATAGTCTGAAAGATAGTCGTAACTAGGAAAACAGTCATAGAATAAACGCTTGGCAGAAGGTGGACACAAAGGAGCAGCACTAATGCTTCGCACCGATAGCACTGAAATGAAGAATATAAAAAGGAGTTTTTGGTGTGCATAAGAGATTGGAGTCACCTGCCACTGATTAGTCGTCAGGTGACTCGGAGCGTGGGAAAATGTCTGCCATTTTGTGTGTGTGCTGTGCATCTTGGGAGTTGTAGTCCATGTCACTGTCAGTGTTTTCGTGTGTGAGATTTTCCATTTCTATGTCCGATTGTGAATCTATGTCTGAAGCTGAGTCCATGTAGCTGTTGTGGATGAGTGTGGGTGTAGGAGCAGGTGTGGATGTGACAGAACCCCCCCAACCCCCCCGAAGGAGCTCACTCCAGGAGCAGATGACTTGCGCAGCACTGCTCCTCAGGGCCGTAGCCCTCCCAGTCCACCAAATACTGTAGCTTGCCCTCCCTTCTGCGGGACCGTAGGAGTATCCTCTGCCAGTGGACCCGTGTTGGTGGCTTTAAGCTGTGAGATATGGAAGGTGGGGTTGATTTTACTGTGTCGTGGAAGTTCCACTCTGTAAGTAAGTTGGTTCACCTGTTTGGAGATTCTGTACGGTCCCGTGTATTTAGCACTTTACTTCCTACAATCGGTGCCACTTCTTAGATTGCAGGTTGAGAGCCACAACAGTCTCCTGGCCCCAGACGAGTACCCTCCTTGCGCCTTCTGTTGGCGAACCTTTTTTGGTTCCTGGCTGTTCGTTGGAGCTGTTGACACCTGGACCGAAGACACATTGAAATGGAGTCAGTTTAGTAGCAGAATGTTTTAGGGAGTTTTGGACATATTCGGCCCATGGAAAGACGCGTGACCAGTCATCTTGGTTCTCTGCGCAGTAAGTCCTTAGTAGGCGTCTTACCTCTTGGTTTGCCCTCTCCACCTGACCGTTGGATTGCGGGTGGTATCCCGATGTGAGGTTTACCGTCACTCCCAGTTTCTCCATGAACCCAGCCCATACTCTGGAGGTGAACTGGGGGCCCCTGTCGCTCACGATGTCCTCCGGGATTCTGTAGTGTCAGAACACGTGATTGAACAGGAGTTCTGCCAGTTCAAATGCTGAGGGGAGGCCGGGATGAGCCTTAGTCTCTTGGAGAACCGGTCCATAATGACCAGTATGACCGTGTTACCCTCGGATTCTGGGAGGTCTGTTATGAAGTCTATGGCCAGGTGGGACCAGGGATGTTGTGGAGTGAGTAATGGCATGAGTTTGCCTGATGGTAAGGTTCTGTGTACCTTGGACTTAGCGCAAGTAGAGCATGACAAGATATATTTGTTTGTTGTCGTGCATGTTGGGCCACCAGTATTTCTCCTTTAGGAGTGCCAATGTTCTCTGTGTGCCTGGGTGTCCACAGGCGGGTGTGGTGTGCACCCACGTGATCAACTTACTTCTGACCAGAGGGGGAACGTAGGTGCGCTCCGGTGGGCATGAGGCTGGTGTTGGGTGAGGTGTGCTTTGGAGCTCTTGGTCCAGATCCCATTCCATGGCGTGGACCCAACATGATTGCGGCAGGATAGTGTCATGTTTGTATGTCAGGTTCCTCCCAGGGTGCATGCATGATATAGAATCCGCTTTAGTATTCTTGGAGCCTGGTCGATAAGACATGGTGAATGAGAACCTGGCAAAGAACAAAGCCCATCTAGCTTGTCTGGGGTTTAGTCTCCTGGCAGTGCGCAAGTATTCTAGGTTCTTGTGGTCAGTGTATACTATGACGGGTGTTTGGCTCCTTCCAGCCAGTGTCTCCATTCCTCCAACGCCAGTTTGACTGCTAGAAGTTCTCTGTCTCCTACATCATAGTTCTGTTCAGCTGGTGTCAGTTTCCGTGAAAAGAAAGCTATTGGGTGCAATTTTGGTTTCTCCCCAAACCTCTGAGAAAGGATGGCTCCCCCTCCCGTTTCTGAGGTGTCTACTTCTAACGTGAATGGTTGTGCAGGGTCTGGGTGTTTCAGAATGGGGGCTGATGTAAAAGCCTCCTTGAGTTTGGAGAACGCCTCCTCTGCCGCTGGATTCCAGTGGATCCTTTTGGCCCCCTTCTTAAGTAGTGTGGTAAGGGGAGCTGTGATTAGGCTGAAATTCCGTATGGAGCGGCGATAGAAGTTTGCAAAGCCGATGAATCTCTGCAGTTCCTTTATAGTTCCTGGGGCTGGCCAGTCCTTTATGGCAGTCAATTTATTTTCATCCATTACAACGCCTTCTTCGCTGATTATGTACCCCAGAAAGGAAATGGTGGAGACATGAAACTCACACTTCTCTGCTTTCACGTAGCTTTGTTAAAACCTTTTTCACATGTTGAACATGCTCCTCTGGGGATGGGGAGTATATCAAGATATCATCTATGTAAGCAATCACATACTTTCCCAGCATCTCCTGTAATACATCATTAATCAGGCATTGAAACACAGATGGAGCACAGGACAGTCCATATGGCATTACCTGATACTGGTAGTGGCCAGATGTGGTGCTAAACGCAGTCCTCCATTCATCCCCTGCACGTATTTTTATCAAGTTATAGGCACTGCGGAGGTCCAGCTTGGTAAAAATGTGGGCAGATCTCAGCTGTTCTAATGCAGCGGGCACTAGTGGAAGAGGATATGGGTACTTGATGGTGATGTTGTTTAGCCCACGATAGTCAATGCCGTAGGCCCCCTCCTTTCTTCCCCACAAAGAAAAATTCTGCAAATGCTGGTGAGGTGGAAGTAACAATGTATTTTTGTTGAAGTGCCTCCTGTACATACTCATCCATGGCTCTTTGTTCCTTGATGGAGAGAGGGTAGATTCGGCTGTGTGGAGGTGTGATGCCTGGGAGCAGATCAATGGCGCAGTCGTAGGGACGATGAGGAGGAAGGCCACTGGCTTTGACTTTACTGAATACTTCCATGAAGTCCTGATATACAGGTAGTATGTGAACCGCCATTTGCGTCTCTGGACTTTCCATGGTTGTGGATGATAGGGGTAGTTTAGGAGTCTGGAGGCAGTTGTTGTTGCAATGAACCGACCACTTCAATATCTCCCATTGTGCCCATGAAATTAGTGGATTGTGCAGGTGCAACCACAGTATTCCCAGAATGATAGGGTTCTTTGGTGTCTTGGTGATGAGGAAGGAAATGTCCTCTTTGTGTAGATAGCCGATCTGCATCCGGAGTGGTGCGGTGCAGAAAAGAATGGTGCCCTCTCCTATGGGGCTCCCATCAATCGTGTGAATGCGTGGTGGATTGTGGAGTTTGAGGAGTGGTATGCGGAGATTGATGGCAGTGGCGTGGTCCATGAAATTGCCTGATGATCCTGAGTTGATCATGGCTGTGAGAAAGAAGACCTCGTCGGTACGGAGGATTTTTGATATGACAAAGGGAGTTAAAGAGACATAAGAGGGTTTATTCACCGCGGAGCTCTTAGTGAAGGTTGAGGGGACTGTGGTGCGACGCTTGTTGTGACGAGGGGTGAGATCAGGGCATTGAGTAACATTATAATTCGGCTCGGCGCAATACATACAGAGTTTCTCTCTCTGGCGGCGGGAGCGTTCGGCTGCTGATAGGCGGGTGTTACACATCTGCATGGGCTCCCTGTAGCGGAATTTCCAGCCGTCTTGTCGATCTGTGAGTAGATTGTCTAGGCGAATCGCTAGATCCATCAGAGAGTCTAGGTTAGCCGCCTCGTCTCTGCATGCCATTTCCTTATGGATTCCCTCGGTTAATCCTTGGCGAAATATCGCTTTTAGAGCTGGTTCATTCCAACCGCTTTCTGCAGCGTGGGTGCGGAATTCCAGTGCATATTCCACTGCCAGTTGAGAACCCTGACGAATTTTCAGTAATCTCTCGCCCACCTCATTTCTCTCGGGAGTGTGGTTAAAAACTCGCTTGAAGAGTTGAATTAATTGTTCATAAGATGAGACGGAATCTCCTCCTTTTTCCCACACAGCGGTGGCCCAGGCGAGAGCGTTGCCCATGAGGAGACTCAGAAACTGAGAGACCTTGTCATAGTCACTAAGCCCCTCTTGTGCGGAAAAGTACAGCTGACATTGGAGGAGGAATCCGCGACATTGTGCGGGGTCTCCGTGGTATTTCTCCAGCCGGGTAGGCATTGTTTTCACCGGTAGTCCAGACGGAGCTGGAACCGTAAGCTGTTGAGCTAACTGAGACATGCTGGTAGCGAGTTGTTGCACATGTAACATTATCTCCTGTAGCTTGCGGTCCTGTTCCCCGAGGAATAGGCCTTGAGCTGAGAGAGACTCCCGAAGTGAAGTGGAATCCGCTGCATCCATGTTTTGGCGAAGCATTTCTGTCATGAAAGCCAGGCAAGATGAGATACATGCGCAGATAAACACTTTTATTACCCACTTCAGGCAAAGGTACAAAATCGTTAGGCAGAAATCAAATCCGTGAGACAAGCAGAGGTCAGTCGATCCACAAACAGTACAAACTGGGCAAAACAACCTCATAAGTAGATAGTTTAAAAGATAGTCATAACCAGGAAAACAATCATAGAATAAATACTTGGCAGAAGGTGAACACAAAGGAGCAGCACTAATGCTTAGTGCAATGATAGCACTGAAATGAATACTATAAAAAGGAGTTAGTGGTGTGCGTGAGAGATTGGAGTCACCTGCCACTGATTAGTAGTCAGGTGACGGAGCGTGGGAAAATGTCCGCCATTTTGTGTGTGCTGTGAATCTTGGAAGTTGTTGTTCATGTCACTGTCAGTGTTTTCGTGTGTGAGATTTTCCATTTCTATGTCCGATTGTGAATCTATGTCTGAAGCTGATTCCATGTTGCTGTTGTGGATGAGTGTGGGTGTAGGAGCAGGTGCGGATGTGACAGATTACCATTCACATGTACACACAATTCTTCATGAGTCTCGCAGTGCCGTTCTGGTCAGTTTTATCAGAATACATTTTTAAATGTATCTCAATACATTGATCGTGTCAACCTTGATCATGTCAGATAGTTTTCCATTTTTAATGTAAAATAGCAACCAACAAAATTCAAGTGAAATACAAATAGAAAGTTTTAGGAAGAAAAAAGAAAAAAAAAAAAACAATTACCTGCACAAGGAATTATATCTTGTGGGTATCAGGCCATCAAGACTATCAAAATCTGTTACATAGATTATAGACTCAGAGCTTCAATCAAAGCTTGAAACTTTAATGCATACCTAAAAGTAGAGAAAGCATTAGGTGGGAGCACATCAAAAGAGTCTTGACAGAAAACCCAAAGGAAGAAGCACTAGTTTAAATAAAGGTGAATAATGCCTGGCTGTGGAATTTGTCTTGATTGACTGCTTTAGTTTACATTATTTTGACCAGTTTCAAATGAGCTGCCAGATTGTGATATGTTGATATGATAAAGGTGAATAATGCCTGGCTGTGGAATTTGTCTTGATTGACTGCTTTAGTTTACAGTATTTTGACCAGTTTCAAATGAGCTGCCAGATTATGTGATATGTTATATATATATATTTATATATGCTACAAATCACTCAGGGGCATGGGGTTAAGACAGCAGACAGCCTCCACTCCAAGTTAGTCTGGTCTTTTATTGAGTCTGTTTGATTTGTGTTCCAAGCTTTGTGTTTGCATACTCCATTGTTGAGTTTGATAAATGTTCCATAGAACCTCTAAACATCTGTAATTTTAGCCACACAGTTTATAGAAAGAGTTTTGTGCAGTCTTGCCACTTTTATTTAAATCTCTCTTTATTGAGTTATATAAGAGAAAACCCCGAATAGCTCCTGTCTATCCTTATCCTTAATATAAACAATGACTCAAGCTTGGAGTCTTGGTATATCTGAAGCTTAACTGGTTCACTTTTTTAAACACAGATTTGGATCATAGTCCAGCTGTGTTTCATAAATTCATATTATCCTTAAAATTGTTCCCATAACATGACAGAGCATCAGGCTGTGGACTAGCCATAGAGTGTGTTTGCATTAGGTGCTGGTAGATAAGATGCTATTTTATTTTCTTAGACATTACATTTTTATTTGGTTGGAATAAATTTACCTTCTCACCTGACTCCACTTTGTTTCTTAATACTACTCAGGCTCTGGTTTGATAAAGGTTTTACTGAGATCTACTATAATTTTCACCCTCTCTTTTACATTTGGTGTTGACATGTCACATCACTTTATTTGTTAGTAATGATATCTGATCAGCAGTGGTCCTGGTTGTACCTTTTCATTGATTTATGGGGTAGAAGGTACTGATAGATTGCATAGCAAAAAAAAAAACATTTTATATGAGCTTTGTAAAATGACCAATGAATATAATGTATAAAATGCCAACTTAGGCACTGATTTACTAATATGTACTAATTTGTATGAGCAGTTACTTGGCATGTTCCTGGTAAAGGAGTGTAACACATTTTTTCTTGCATGGTGTGAAGGTTATAAAAAAAAGCCATAAGTATTTTGCTAATTTGCTAAACAAAATAGTTTTGTTCAGAAATTGTACATTTGTCAGAGGTCATTCATGCTCCCTCTGTCTGCAAGATTGTGAAAGCATGAGTGTGACCTGTGGTACAATTGTAACACCTGATATAATTGTACAGTATTTTGCTTCAGGGGTGTTACAGTAGTGAAAGGTGGAAGACTGAGACAAAAAATACACTCCCACTAATTTCTCTCCCTGTAGAATAAATTAATTGCAAATTATGCAGGAGTGAAAATCTTTTTTTTTTTTTGTTTTAATCATAGAATTATAGTTAGACCATAGTAATCATATACCATTCCGTAATAATCATGGTTTTTATGATATAATAACAAATGAACAGAAAAAAATCTAAACAAATGAATACAAAAGGATTTTTTCTTTAAATGGGTTATTGTTTGTGTGTTTCTCCGAATGTGTGTAATATCCACAAGTAAGCTGTTAATTACTTAATCAAGCTAACACCTGATATAATTGTACAGCAAAGATATGTCATATATAGTAATGTTTATGAGTAAAAAATTAAAATAAATTTTTCCTGATGTACAAATAAGTTTACAGTGTTTTTGGAAATGGTGTTACAATTAACTCGTGATGTTACAGTTGTTCCTGTTCCTATAATATTTCTATAATTTTGCTCCTGTGTGGATCAACAGAAAAGTGTTCACTCAAGCCAGGTGCCACCAGGAGCTATGGGAGCAAAAATTTTCAACATGTTTTTAGTTTTACACTATCTTGAATAGTTCCAGGGGAAAAAAATAGAAAAAAATCCAGGACTAATTTGCGAAAGTATGTTTCACATATTATGAAAATTATTAGTGATTTAAGTGGGTGAAAAAGTGTGTGAAAAAATTTAATTTTTAATGTTTTTGCAAAAATAAATAAATAAATAAAGATAAAATTATATTTCACTGTACACCCTATGTCATGGATTTACCCTTTGCTACCAGTACAGCATGTTCTTGGTGAATTTCCCATGAGCACATGCATTCAATCAACATGGCTGACACATTCTGGGGCTTTGAGTCACATGCCTGCTGATGGATGCAGATGCATCCAATCTTCTCACATTCATTATAAAAGGACTCTAAGTTGCAATTTCATTTTACAAAGTATTAGTTAGCCTTAATTTCTGCTATTGCCAAGGCTTAATATCTCATGTTTGATTTGATCTGTGGTTTTCTCATTATTTGCCTTGCCTAATTCTGTCTGTTTGTTTGACTCACACCTGTCTACTGTTTTGATTCCTGCCTGCTGATTCTGTACCTCTGCCTTTGTGAGTTAATAAATACATTTGGTTTTACTGCCTGCAGTTCTACTGCCTGGTTTTACTGCACCTCCTACCTGCACGTGTCCCACCACACTATGCAATCATGACACTCTACTTAACTATAGAGATGCTTATTTTTGTGTGCACAAACACAAATAGCATTTACAAATTATTAATAATTATTTAAGTATTACACACTGCTGATTTGTTGGACACCAAATTCATAAATATAGGGTGAAATAAAAAATAAAAGTTATGCTCAGGTTGGTCTCACAATTCAGTGATCCATATTTAGTGGTCATTTGACAAAATTTGTGGAAGAAGGAGAGGAATAAGAAGCAAAAATAAACAGCTTTGAAGAAATTAAAAATGGCAGAATATCCCATATGGAAAACATTAACATCATGGTACATGTTAAACTTGGCCTGAGTTGTCATATTACAAAGATGTTGCATTGTGGAGTTATTGCAAACTTGGAGAAAAAGAAAGTACAACCTCCTTCAGTACTCAAGTCAAGTCAAGTCAAGTGGCTTTTATTGTCATTCCAACCATATACATGTAATACAGTTTACAGTGAAACGAGACAGCGTCTCTCCAGGACCAAGGTGCTACATAAAAGACAACACAAAAGTACAAAAATATGTACGTGTGCAACAGTAGACAATAGAAGACAACATAAAGTGAATATATGCAAACATGGCAAAGACAACATAAGGCACAAGATGTGCAAATATGAAACCAGCAGACATAAGACAAGACAAAAACAAAACAGAGCAGCGCTAAGCCGGATATAATATGAGATACAAAATATGCAGAGTTTTTTTTTTTATTTATTTTTTTAATTTTTTTATTTTATTTTATTTTTTTTGTGTGTGTATAAATGCTTATGTCAGTCCAATCCCTGGGTGTTCAAGAGTCTAATAACTTGGGGGAAGAAACTATTACAGAATCTTGCAGTGAGGGCCCGAATACTTCGGTACCTTTTGCCAAATGGCAGAAGGTTGAAAAGTGTGTGCGAGGGGTGTATGCAGTCATCCACAATGCTAATGGCTTTGCGGATGCAGCGTGTGTGGTGAATGTCAGTGATAGAGGGAAGAGAGACTCCGATGATCTTCTCAGCTGTT